>CAUYQG010004002.1:0-18407 GCA_963574415.1 Tarsius wallacei
AGCCTTCCAAGTAGCTGGAACTACAGGCGCGTGCTACCACGCCCGGCTAATTTTTTGATTTATTGTAGAGATGAGGTCTTGCTTGCCCAGGCGGGTCTTGAACCCGTGGGCTCAGGCAATCCACTCACCTCAGCCTCCCAAAGGTGCGGGATTACAGACTGAGCCACAGAGCCCGGCTGATTTTTTAAATTGATGTATTGAAGTAAATATACAAAATCTAGAATTTTCAAAATTATGACAAATCCTTTAAAATCATGTAGTTGTTATCATTTGTTTTAAAAATTAATAAATTCAGTTCCAGTTCAAAAAAGTTCAAAAGGCTTGACAAGATTCATATCCCTGGATATTTGTAGAACTAGAACCAGAACCTCAATACTTCATGGCAAAAAAATACAAAGTTCTTATTTGAGGAACCACTTTAAGTCTTCCTGAGGTTTTAATAAAGAGTTTTCCAGTCATACTCTGACCTTTATCTTCAGACCAGGAGTTCTCAAATTGTGGTATAAGGACTCTTGGAGGACCTCAAGACTCCCTTCACAGTTCTATGCTACTCTGCCTGAATCACTATTGTCCTCAAAATTCCTGCTTTATCCTCCATGTTACACAAAGAGACTTCCTGTCTGACCTATATATAAATTACCTGTTACTACATTAAAATATAATGCCAAATGTAATGTCCTAAAATAACAATTATTATTTATTATCTTTTAGGGATTTAGGAGCGATTTAGCTGGGTGTCCGGGTTTAGGGTCAGATGTTGACTTGAGCTGCAATCAACTGAAGGCTTAAGCTGAATTATCTACCTCCCAGATTTACTTTGCTCACAAGATTGTCAGGTTGCAGCTAGCTACTTCCCAGAACCTCAATTCCTCTCCACCTAGGCCTGACCACAGGTGGCTAGCAATACCCAGAGTGAGAAAGAGACCAGCCTGAAGCTTCAATGCCTTTTACAATCTAACCTCAGGAGACATATTGTCACTTCTACACATTCTACAAGTCACACAGGACCAGTCCTAATTAAATGTGAGAGGAAACTACATAAAGAGTGTGAATGCCAATAGGCATGGATTATTGGGAGAAAACTTGCAGGCTGACTACCACAGTCTGCCTCATAGTCTCCAATGGTTCATGCCTCTTCTACACACAAAATACGCTCTTCCATTTCCAAGGTCCACAAAAGTCTTATTTCACTATAACAAAGCAGTCTAGTTTATCCTTATATAATGAATGAAGTCCAGATACAGATGAAGTATTTTTGGCTGTGGTTTCTCTAGTCCTTGAATAGATTCCCGGTCAAACTCAAGACCTGTGAACTAAAGAGACATTTGCACACACATACATACATACACATATACACACTCACACACACACACACACACACACACACACACACCATACAATAAATGGGAAACATAAGACAACTGCTATAGCTACAACTTGGAAAAAAAAGAAAACAAAAGGCACATAGGAATCAATGGTTTATAAAATCCAGTCAGATATATGTTGGCAGTTTCTCAATTAGGGCCAAGCCCTATTCTCTGGACATGAATCTTCACAGCTCCTGGCTCTGCCCTCTCAGTTCCATGTTCTGTCCTCTGAGTCACCCTTTCTTTTCCATGATAAACGGCCAGTGTTTGCAGATAAATAATTCTCTCAGCCTATTTCCTGACAATAGCAGTTCAGAGATCCAAAGCCCCTTTTTATTTTGTATTATCTGTCCCTTTTAATTCAAGGTGGCAGTGTTTGCCACAATATAATTCTCTTAAAAACCTATGGGCTTCCTATAAAGCTTCATATTGGTTTCAGTCCACTGGACAAAATTCACACACACAAGTGAGCCCTTCTCTAGCTTGAGGTTCTTAGAAAGCTGCTGTAGGTCAACATACTGGATATTCAGAAGAGCCTGTTTAATGAGAGTATCTATGAAGCATACCCTTAAAGTTCTTAAAGGAACTTTTCTATTTGAAGAACCACTTTTTTTTTTTTTTGAGTTGGAGTCTCACTCTGTCTCCCAGACTGGAGTGCAGTGGCCACTCCCGGCCACCACAGCCTCGACCTGCTGGGCTCTGGCGATCCCTCCGCCTCAGCCTTCCAAGTAGCTGGAATTACAGGTGCGCACTACCACACCCAGCTAATTTTTTGATTTATTGTAGAGATGAGGTCTCGCCAAGTTGCCCAGGCAGGTCTCGAACCCGCGGGCTCAGGCAATCCACTTACCTCCGCCTCCCAAAGCACGGGATTACAGGCTGAGCCACCAAGCCTGGCCTTTCTGAGGTTTTAATGAAGAGTTTTCCAGTCAAATGCTCACCTTTATCTTCAGACCAGGAGTTCTCAAATTGTGGTATAAAGACTCTTGGGGGACCTCAAGACTCTTTCAAGAAGGTCATGAGGTCAAAGCTATTTTCATAATATACTAAAACATAAGTGTCTTTTTCAGTCTCATTATCTTATGTAGTGGAAATTTCAGAGGCTACAGAACTGTGATAACTTCAGGTCTTTTTTTTTTCTTCTAAAGATGTTGGGTACAATTCAGGATTAGGTACATAAGTGGTCATCGTACAGGTTGAAGTTTGGGTCTCCCGTTGGTTCTTACTTTGCCTGGTCTGGGATCAGGTACCCATATTAGTGTTATGTGTCCCCCTACCCCTGCCATCAGTGATCCACTACTGTCAATCCCTTTCTTGTAGTATTACAACAAAATAGATAGTAAAGACATTTGTAAAAATGTAAACCAATGACAATCTTCTATTTTCTAAATATGGTTAAATTTTTTAAAATATATTATTTTGTTAAAATACATGTTTGTTTTTGTTTATAAAAAATTAATTGGCATATTTTTAATTCCTCAATTTTAACTTCAGAAATCAATAAATATAACACATATACAAAATGATCTCAGGGTCCTTAGTCATTTTAAGAGTATAAAGGGGTTCTGATATCAAAAGGTTTGGGAAGTATCACTTTAGACCATGTTTTGTTTACAAAAGAGCTTGTTTGTTCAACATATAGATTACATTTGCAATTATTATAAAGACTCTCTGCACACAGTACAAATGACAGCAATAAAAAAATAGAAACAAAATAGACAAAATAAAGCCTGCACTGCAAGAACAACATCAAAACACCCAACAAAAGTGAGTAGTTCTCTATAAGTCTTTTGTAAGGTAATGTTCAGCATTCAAATTTATACTTTTTTTCTGTAGAAACAATATGTAAACCACGAAGACCCAATGGGGACTCTTTCACACCAGACTCTACCTATGATAAACAGGAATCCATGTGATTATTTTCTTTGGACTGAGGAAGCTAGACAGAAGTAAGATCTCACTTGGTTACAACAAATATGGACACATTCCCATGCACAAGCCTAAGTTCGATAAACAAATCAGACTAAAAGAAAAGAGAAGATGCATTACAAACATATTTATCATGGCTATGCTGTAAGAAACATTTTCCTAGGATAATTGAACTAGTAGTTACAGCCATGTTCATATCTGAATCAAAACAATTTAGTTCAGTCATCTCCAACCTAGCCAAAAGGCAACATACACATTTAGATTGTTATTAATATGATATTGTATGCTATTTTAAAGTTATCTCTGTTGTTAGAGTTTAAAGTTTAAAATCAGGTATTAAATGAAGTTGATTCTTCAGTAAGATTTCAATAGTGTTAGGTGAAACATTGAGTATCTTAGCTTTCAGATCATTTTGTGCATTCAAGAAATGTCTGTCACTTCACTTTAGTTCCATGCTCAATCATTTAGAACAAAACACAACACAACAAAAATCTCAATCCATTCTGCCAGCTCAACAAAAGGCTTTGTGTGGGTGTATGTTAGAAAGTAATTATGAGGTTTTTATTTCACTAATTATTCTGCAGCCTTTGAAATGTCAGTGTAGGTCAAAGTAGCAGCCAATGTTTTGAACCAGATCTGAATTAAAATAAGGAGGACACTGCAAGAATAACAAGAAAAAGGAGTCAACAGTAAAGCAATTTGACGTTATGAGTGATGGAAAATGAGACTCGAGGTCACATGAATTTAAAGTTTTCATCCAGAAAACCTCAAAAACCCCAGTCATGCAAAATTTATTTTTTATATTTGACATGATTGACTATGCCTCTCTATCCATATTGCAATGATGTTCTAAGGAAGGAGAAATTGAGAAGTAACGAGATTATTTTAAAATATTTTTTAAAGTATAAAATATAGGGCTTTTTCTTCAAAATAGCCATTTTTGGATTTATAAACTTGTTGCAAATATTGTATAACTTCCAAATATTTTTCTTGAATCTTCTTTAGTAATTATTTTCTTTAGCTGATTTCACAAACTGTCTTGAGGATAGAGCTCATTATCTAATAACAAATTTCACTTTTATAAATATTAAATTGTGACATTTTCTAACTTCAACAGAAAGTACGCATATCTTCTGATAAGAGAACATGAATGAGGCAGGCAAATTGATTGATTGCCTCTTATAATAACTAATATGCGTGAATAAGCTGGTTTTTCCTTAATAAATTATCCCAGGAAGGTTAGTAGACTTAGGTATAGCACTGGTTTCTCTGACCCCAAACCCTCAAGATCAGCTAAGTTTACACAATGAAAGCAAACCAGATTGGAGTAAAGTGATTCCATTCATTTCAGTCATGTTCATGACTGATACCCAGTGTCATGACCAAATTGATCACATAACAGTCTCCATCAATCTTTGCAACAGTAGAATTGAACAGATTAGTTGTGCTATGGCCTGTTCATTTCACCTTCCATAGATACAGCTCAATCTGAGAGGAGAAAGGAGAGTAAGTTGATTAAGGATAGAGGGTTCCCTCTGATGGTTTAGGACAATCATCCCACTTCTCTTCTTTCCAAATGTTGATTATTGGTGGATCTAAGGGTTCTGGCTCCTTGCTTCTTTGTATGTGTTTTCCAGATCTGTAGCCTTGGCATAATCTCAAGCCCCTTCCCAGACAAACTAACTTAGACCCTCCCTCTACCACATGATTTCTATGCATGTTAAATTTGAGAAGCATTGCTCTAGCCCAGAGCTACTTTTTTGAGTGATGGCACTCTCAAAATTAAGCAATTGTGTTGTTTAGAAGAAAATCTTAGGTATTCTTTACAGCTTAGGACCAAGAGACCAAGTCAGGCTTTCCAGAAAATTCTCTCCAAAACATAAAACATCACCTTCACTAGTATCTGAGCTGTAACTGGAACAAAGACAATCTCTGCAGGTTACTTTGGCTTGTCTGATCTTGATACTCTGGCCCAGTACTATCTAACAAAAATATAATATAAGCCACACAGGTGAGCCACACATGTAATTTTAAAGTTTCTACTAGCCGCATTTCAGAGGTAAAAATAAATAGGTAAATTTAATTTTAATAATACATTTCAGCACAATAAACTCAAAATACCATTCAATGTTAAATCAATATTAAGTAATTAAATAGTTTATATTTTTGTACTAGGTCGTCAAAATCTGGTGTGTAGTTTATACTTATGGCACATCTCCGTCAGAACTAGACATTTCAAGAATTCAAAAACACATGTAGCAGTAGTTACTATAGTGGACAACACAGCTAGCCCAGAGACTAGGATTATAGCTAAACCAAACTTCCCTAAATCCTATGTGTTCTACTTTGAGACCTGTACTTTTTTAACTACTTGTGTTCTGATGCATGATTTTTAGATTACTGTTATGTCTTAATTCATGCTTATTTTTGTATGTTTATTTTTCTCTAATTTGAAGGGTACCCAAGTACCCTTGGCTTTATTAAATTATTAGCTATCCTTAGTGGGTTCTGCTCCTTTCCAACTTACCCTTGGCTTTATTAAATTATTAGCTATCCCTAGTGGGTTCTGCTCCTTTCCATCCTTACTTCCTCTTAGAGTATTCTCCTTGCTTATCTCAAGACCATTTAGAATATGAAAAATTGAACTTCCAGATACCCTACTGCAGATTTAATAACATAGACTATGAGTTTCTCTAGTTCTCAATTTCTTTATCTGTAACAAAATAGAATATAAGAGTGTCCTCATCATAAAGTTGTAGAGATTAATCAAGATAATGCACTAGTACTCTAATCCAATGCTTCAAACATAGAAAGGACTAAATAAATGCCATGTATCATTATTTTTATTCTCTCTTTAACTTCAATAATAGCCAAGCAAATAAAAACAATATTATGACCCAGGATTGGACTTTAGTCAGGGAAGTGGTGAAAAGAAGAATGATGCATTCTCAAATCAGGGCCACTAATCTTCCAACGCTAAAACAGTGCCTCATGTTTTAGGTTTTTATTTTAGCCACTGCTCACTTTTACTGCTAATTTCTTTCTTAGTCAAGATAAAGTAGGTTATGCTGTGGCTAAAAAAGTAAAATAAACTGACACTCAGGGGTTTAATACAACAAAGCTTCATTTCTTATTCGTCACACTCTGATGTGGGTCAAGTGGATCTCTGGGATGACTGTCTTCCAAATGGTGACTCAGAAATCTGGTCTATTCCCATTTTGTTTGGCTGACAACTTGAACACCTGGCCTCCAAAGTTTCCGAAAAAAAGATACATAGAGCATGAATAATCAGACAAGGTTTACTAGCAAGCCCAGAAATGGAATGTAACATTTCCATCCATTTTCCATTGACCAAAATATAGTCAGATGCTACAACCTAACTGCAAGTCTTCTTCTATGCCAAAATGGAAACTATGAAATAGAATTTTAGAAACACAAAGCACTGTTTTTGACACATACAGGCTGATACTTTGTGCATTTGTAGTACAGGATATGATATTTCAAAAGGGCTTTCCTCTCAAGTTTCTGGATTTGTACAGTGGATTATGCAGAAAATGGGAAGAGCTAAATCAAATGTATTTGGAAGGAGAAAATGACATCCCTGACTTGTATGTGTATAAGTCAAAACGTGAAATCAATAGAAAAAATTTGCCTTCATTTAATAATATCTGTTATTTATTTGTCCCAATATAATTTTAAAAGTCATAATGTGTTTTCACATTTCTATACATTATCATATTCTATCTTCACACAGCTTTGTTTTACAGATGACTATGATGAGTATTACTGGTTTAGTAACTGACCTCCAAGGTATCCACTGCCAAGAAAAAGACTCTGCCCAGGTGCCACAGGGCCCTAGAATTCTGTCTCTCACTGAAGCCAATATTGCTTTCAATGCAATGGCAGGTGTTCACCCAGATTGTGAGTAAATGCCAAAAGAACACACTCACTGTGTAACAAAGCTTCTCTTCCATTTCAAACAGCACCAACTACTTAGTTTAACTTTCATGGATGTCCCTTATTATACTTTGGAGGTCATAGTAAAGGCTAATTCTTTTATATCACAAACTTTTTAACAATTGAAGACAGTTACACCTGTTCCCCAAGCATAATTCTTTTTAAACATTTGTTTCCAAATTTCATTGATGACATTGTTACCCACACAGTGCTCTAGTTTGTCAACCCTTTTAAAACTTAATGTCCGCAGTTAAACAAGGGATTGCATATGTGATCTGAGAGATTACCATCTCTCATGAGCGGAAGTGATGTGCCTCCCATTCTGCACCCTTCCTATTTCGAAGACTCTCTCTCCACTCTGCTCCTCTCATTTGACTTACCTCTCTAAGGCAAACTCCTAAATATAACTTGGGGCCTCTGCCTTAGATTTGCTGGTTTCTGTTTCTTTGTAAAACCTGGAAAAGCTGAAATTGGAACACTTAGGTGACTATAATGAGATCCCAGCATTTTCAATAATGTATTTTCATGTAGCAGTACCTTGGTAAGAAAAATAATAAATTTTATTTATTTAAAAATGGGATGATGATGATGTCAATATAGGTTCATAGATTATAACAAGTGTACCACTTTGATGTGATAGTTTTGATGGTAAAGGAGGCTGTGCATATGGGGCAGGAGTGATATGGAAAATGTCCATACCTTCTGTTCAATTTGCTATGAACCTAAAACTTCTCTTAAAAAACAGAGGGGTGTTTTTTGTTGTTGTTGTTTTTAAGAGAGAGAAAAACTAAGCTTAAAAATTTTTTTAAAGGCTTATTTTATTTTCTGAATTATTCCAAAGATTTACCCTAGGTCTTAAAAGAGTTGAGGTAATGCCATTTTTTTTTTTACAGAAATAGAAAAAAGCAACCTTAAAATTTATATGGAACCCCAAAAGACCCCTAACAGCCAAAGCAATCTTGAGAAAGAAGAAAAGTGGAGACATCACACTTCCTGATTCCAAAATCTACTGCAAAGCTACAGCAGTTAAAACAATATAATACTGGTATAAAAACAAACATATGAAACAAAGGAACAAAATAGAAAGTCCTGTAATAAATCTACACATTTACAGTACACTAAGCACAAAAATCAATTCAAAATGGATTAAAGACTTAAACATAAGGTCCACAACTGAAAAACTCCTAGAAGAAAACATAAGGATAAAGTCTTCTTGACACTGGCTTTGGCAATGATTTCTTTAATGCGATACCAAAAGCATAGGCAACAGAAGCAAACATATCTAAGTGGGACTACATCAGACTAAAAAGTTTCTGTACCACAAGGAAAAAAATTTACAGAGTGAAAGGCGAACTTGAAATATGAAAAAATTTACAAGTGGAAAACAGATAAAGTGTTAATATCTAAGATATATACAGAACTCAAACTCAAACAACTTGATAACATAAAACAAATAACTGGTTTTAAAATGGGCAAAAGATCTGAACAGACATCTCTTCAAAGAATATAAACAAATGACCAACAAACATATAAAAGTTTACTCAACATCACTAATCACCAGGGAAAGGCAAATTAAAATCACAATAAAATATTATCTCATACCTATTATCAAAAAGGGAGAAGACAGTAAGTGCTGGCAAGTATGTGTAGAAAATGGAACTCTTATACACTGTTGGTGGGAATGTAAATTGGGACAGCCATCATGGAAAACAGTATGGAGGTTCTAGCACAAACAAAACAATCAACATAAAATAAGGGGCATAACAATCATCATATACCCTTCAGAGACAGAAAAAACCCAGAGGAGATTATTTCTAAAAGAACTCGGAGTGTGAGGAAGAAGAAAGTTGCAAAGGACTATATAGGAGAAGAAACATAATTTGGAATACAATTTGGAAGGGCTTCCCACAACCTAGGTCATTATTAGAATATTAAAGGAAGCAACGACCAGGTTTGAGAAAACAGAGGATAGACAATGTACTAAGTAGAGTGATGGCATGTGCAAAGCCACAGAGGAAGAGAGAAAGAATAATACCTTAGGACAGGTTCTATGTGCTCACGAGAAACTAACTTACCCTCATTATAACAAGTCATACTGAGGCAGGCATAATTAGCATAGCATGTAGCTTAGATGTAGTTAGGCAAGTTTCTTAGGCAGATCTAACTTAGATAATTAAGTAACAGGGTGGTTGAGTATTCAGGTGTCTTTCTTATTGGACCAAGACCTTCACCTGACTGGCTAGGCATATCAGACTTGACCACCTTACAGGCTGGAATGTGGAACTACCAGTGTAATAAATCACTTAAACAATGAGGAATTGCCCAAAGTGCAGGCACGATGTTCTAAGAAAAGCCCAGATCTAGTTAGGCAGTAACTTTCTATTATTCAGAGGAATTTTGTTAACTTGTAACACAAGTTTAAATGTTAAGAGATCATAATCAAAACTCATGATAAAATGCCTGCAGCCCCCTTCTCTTAGCTTATAGAATAGTTTGCTTAATCATTGTTGTGACATTACATAATGCTTTTGGTTAAAGGTAGATATGTTTCTTTCTCTCCAAAACACCTGTGTTCTTCCTTGAATGTATTTTCCACTCTGTAATAAACTATACTTTGATTCTCTCTGTGACTCGGTCTTGACTTCTTTCTATGGAGCATCTATGCCCCATGCATCACCAACATCAATATATAGTGGACTTATGAGTACCAACTACAATATGAACTCCAGCTCACATATATGAGTTCTTCTGTGCTTTCCAAATCAGACCATTCACGTCACATTAGCTTTGTCTGACCAAATCAAGGCTCTGGAATGAGACTATTGCCAATTAAAGAAACTCAAGAAATGATTTTCCAATGTCCTATGTTTTCAAGTGAAATTGAATTTATGCATTGCAAAAAATATATTGGTTTACTGCTTCTGACAGTTCTCCACTTGATTTAATTTAAGACTTAGATCATATTAACATTCTAAAGACTTTAGAATGATAAACATAGACTGCTCAAAGTTTATTTTGAACCTGTTTCTCAGCCTGTAACTTTATATTACAGAGCAAAACAATAAATTTCAAAATTGCCATTATTTAGCCATTCTGTATTTTCCAAGGACACTGTTAATAGGGAAGTGCCTTAAATGGAACTGACAACAACATATAAGTATCTTAAGGGATAGAAGAAACCAAGAAAGGTCTCCAATAGAATTTGGCTATGAAATTAGGCTTCTGTAAAACACACTATTTCTCATCCTGAAATCCCAGCTATTCTCCATATTATTTTTCAAAGTGAACAATCTGAGGATAACTCACCTTTACACAGCATTTTCAGTGGGACTTTAAAATGTACTTATTGAATAAAAAGATTTTTGTATTATAAAATCATTATTTAACATTTCCCTTTCTGTTCTCAGTATCTGGATTTATTTCTTTTTCCCCTATATCCATGATGAGGCAAAAATTCCTACATTTTCTATCAAGGACATTTAAATAGGATGTAGATTTCAGGCTTGTTTTGTCTATGGCTCTAAAAATGCAAAGAGCTTTGTTTTAATGTATTTGATTTTCTTTAGAGTCAACATTCCTTCTTGCATTCAAATGTAATGATGTAAATCAGAACTGACACTATGAGTGCTGTCTGCAGTCTTTGCTTGGTCCCAGTATTTATGCACCTCCTCCACAGATTCCAGCACATTCTACATTGTTTATACTAATCACTATTACACTGAGTGAATAAACATTATTATAATGTACATGCAAAATAGCTTCTGCATAGACAAGATTAACAATGATTCATGATAACACAGAAAAATCACAGAACTCCAGACTTTCAGATATGTCATGTGGGGTCTGTGTTGCATGAAAAATGTGTACCACTGAATACTAAACTTATACTTAGCTCTGTGAGATGCTCACACCCTGGAAGTCTTCTGGAAATGATAGGTTCCAGGCTCTTGGTTCACCTGCACTATGAGGTGTCCAACCTTTCCATGGCTTAAGATTGTGGAATAGAAGAGCAGTGGAATCTTCTGCCTATAGTTAATTCACTTTTCCATTCTCTTTGCCCTCCCTCCCACTGACCTCCTAACTCCTTTTTTTCTCATCTGTACTCCCCTCTCCATCTACGCACTCTCTCTCTCTCTTCTATGTGTATGGGCACATCATCCATTCTCTCTTCCTCCGAGGCTTTGCACATGCCATCAGTGTAAAAGAGAGTGTAAAATTGAATGTTTATACAAAGATCATGTACTGCATTTCCATTGTGCTGCTGGGAAGCGTGCTTTGTCAGGCCAAGATTACTATTCAGCTCACAGATCCACAGACCTTTTTTTTCAGCTAGAAGAGACTTAGAGATAACCCTGTGAAGTGATTTCCAAATTATATTTTAGCAGTGGAATCTGTGGTTTAAAGAAAAATTCTGCATGAGATCACAATATATAAAATTTATGAAAGTGGAGCTCTTCTTTGAAACAAAAAAAGTAAGGAGGGCACAGAGTCCCTTATCCTTATCCTCCTTCTTGCCTTCAAGAAATCTTGGTCTCCTCAGAAAACAATTTAAAACCCTTGATCTTATGCTATCCTCTGTCTCAAGACCAAAAAGATCAAATATTTCATCTGACTAAAATATATTTTAATTTACAAGAACACAACTACAACCTAGCTTTCTGAATCTGGAATTGTAGGTGATCTTGCTCTTATTTTAATAAAATATAAATTCAGTGCTGAAGAAAGCAAAATAACCTTGAGTGAGGCGTGCAATCGTTATGTAACTTCAATAAACATATGTTTAGCATTTGTACTGTGCTGAGCAGTGAGCAAGTGTTACACATATTAAAAAGAAAAATTTACCCCTTCAAGATGCTTAGAGTCCAGGTGGAGAGATGTGCAAAACAAAACAATAAGCAATAGCCCTGGAGTTTGGAGAAAACAAAATGCAGAAAGAACCAACAATTCTCCCTGTGGAATGGTAATAGGTGACCTAGTATTTTATTTATAATATGAAAGAACAGAAGCTAGCCAGAAGAAGGATGTTTCAGCAAGAGACTCCAGCATGTACAAAAGCACAGAGGCAGGAAAAGGCATGGCATAGTCCAGGAGCTGCAGGTAGCTTGGTGGAGCATACAGTAAAAATAGAAGAATGGTGAGCAATGGAGTTGGAGATGCGGAAAGCACAAGAAAGCTATATTCTTCTGAGAAACTAGGAAGAATTTTAGAATTTGAGGAGGAAGCATATTAGAACCATAACAGTGAGGGTTATGATGAAGTACCAAGTCAAGGGAACTTAGTTATCCACTGAGTATGATGAATGAAGACAAGAGGTAAGACAGGGCCAGGTTTCTAGCTTGGAAAACTGGGAAGATAGTTGTCAACCCCGGGCTGAGAATATAGAAGGGAGAACAGATTTTAGGCTCTGAGAAAAGGGTGATTGATTTGGACTTGAATATACTTAGAGAAAATTTGAGAACCTAACAAGAGTCTCATGTTTTTAAACAAAATGCTAAGAAACACTGAGCCAAAATTTTTAAAGGGAGGAGTAGGAAAAGGGACAATGTCATCTTGTATTTAGGACTGAAATCCTGAAAGACCACGTGGATTAAAAAGACAAGAAAGCAGCTTTCCTGCAGTGAGGAAGTACCCACAAGAACATACCTCTTGCAAACGATCTCCTTCATCCCTCTCCAGAAGAGAAGAGGAAACACAAGAAGAAGTACCTGGTGCAGAGCCCTAAATCCTACTTCATGGACATGAGATGCCCAGGATGCTATAAAGCCACCATGGTCTTCAGCCATGCACAAACAGTAGTTTTGTGTGTTGACTGCTCCACCGTCCTCTGTCAGCCTACAGGAGGAAAAGCAAGGCTCACAGAAGGGCATTCCTTCAGGAGGAAGCATCCCAATCAAGATGAATGGGGAACCATCCCAATAAACACATTTTGTATATATTCTATTTGTTGTCCTGATTAACTGCTAGGAAGCTCTGGCCTCAAGTATTCAGAGGCAACCAGAAGAGTGGAATACTAGAGTGTTGAGTCAATTTGTGAAACAAAATGAAGGCAATTTCCATGTCAAAGTCCACGGTGCTGCATGTAATGACTCCTTAACTAGAAAGATGAAAGCTGTTGATGCCAACACTGCAAAGAGATAAAGAGAATCTGTTAAGAACCCATGAACTACTTGAGGATGCCTGAATCTTCACATTGATCTATGCATTGGCCAGAAGAAAACAAGATAATTTTTATTAACACAACCGGGGCAGACAGTGCATTTTAAAATGTAGTCATGAGAGCATCTAGTGGAGGCATCTAAAACCCAGTGTTCTTAGGAAATGGTTTTGCTTCTTAAGAGAGAGAAGAGGGCTTCAGTTGTCAACTATACTTGTCTCCTCCATCTCTTTTTGACTTCTTCCTATCCCTAGAGTAACGAAATTCCCTCCAATCCCTGGAAAAAAAAAAAAAAAAGACAAGAGAGCAGAGGAGAAAGCCCTCAATGACTCCGACATCTAAGTGATAGCTACAGAATAAACTTGTCCAAAAGAAGACTGAGAAAGGGCCAACAGAGGTGTAAGAAAATGACCTAGAAAGAGAGAAAATTATCAAGGAAACCAAATGAGGAAAGACTCACAAGAGACGGGGAAGCCACGTAAGGTGAGGGCTGAACATTGTTGACAATGTTTGGCCACAAGGAGGTTATTTCTATTTTTTTAGTGGAGACAAAGACAAAGGTCAAAGCCTATTTCTAATTGTTTAAGGAACAAATGTAAAGTGAGAAGTGGAACCCTTTCTTGTACATGAGAAAACATTGCTGTGAACGGGAGAGGAAATACAGATTTTTAGCTCAAGAAAAATGTAAGGTAAAATTAAGGTTTTCTTTTATGATGAGAGAGACCTGAGAGCTACAGGTCAGAGAAACTGGCAAAGTTGAAAGCCCAGGAGAAGCTGAAATGGCAAAAAGGACACAGCTCAAAGGAAGTAAGAAGAGATTCCCAAACACTAAAGGATTCCCAAACACTGGGGACAATAACAGTCTTGAACAAATAGAAGATGGGTACAAATTGAGATGTTTCTAAATAGTTGTATAAAACCTGAGAGTATCCCTTCCAGACAGCTAAATGCTGGAAGTGGAAGAAGAGGTGGCAGGACAAAGCTGGAGGACAGAGAGATGTCTGAGGGGGTCCCTGAATGAAATGGCTGAGAAAAGGAAATGTGCAGACAGAGATATGCAATAAAAAATGCCCATTAGTTATGAAGTATAACTGAGCTTAGAGACATAACTTCTGGTTCTAATCTGGCTGTAGGCTAGATGACCATTCTTTTTTTTTTTTTTTGAGTTGGAGTCTCACTCTGTTGCCCAGACTGGAGTGCAGTGGCCGCTCCTGGCCACCGCAGCCTCGACCTGCTGGGCTCCGGCAATCCTTCTGCCTCAGCCTTCCAAGTAGCTGGAACTACAGGTGCGCGCTACCACACCTGGCTAGTTTTGATTTATTGTAGAGATGAGGTCTCGTCAAGTTGCCCAGGCGGGTCTCGAACCCGCGGGCTCAGGCAATCCACTCACCTCGGCCTCCCAAAGCACGGGTTTAGGCTGAGCCACCGAGCCCGGCTAGATGACCATTCTTAATACTGGTCTGAGGAGTGGGTTGAAAAATGCCGCAGTGGTATTGTGAGATGCAGCAGCATTATCCTCAAGAGTCAAGGGGACACTGGAGCAGACACAAAGGAAAGTATTTATTCTGAAAACTTGCAAAGTTATTAACAGGTTCAACTTTTCTGATGAAGATTTCAGCAACTATCTTTAAATTCCATCCTGCTTTTCTATGCCCTTGGGCAGAGATGAGCCAAATTTCTCCTCTTCCAGCCAACCACATATTCCCACTACTTTCTATTTACTTTCAACTCTACTCTCCTTTATCAGTGTCATTAGGACCAGCAACAGCCATAGGAGACCCTTGTTGTCTGCAGGATGATTGTGTCCACAGAGGCTATTTGCAGTACATCCAAGGGCAGGTATGTTATCTCCATTCAGCGGAGATTATACTGTATACATAATCACCACACTCCCTATCTCGATATGGTCGGTTAATAACAATCTGTCTTTCCAAAGGCCGCAACAAATTCAGGAGCTGTTGCCTCTGCATAGTGTTTTCACAACTGAAATTGCTCTTAGAGATAGTAGAGGGAAAAATCAAATTAAATCATTTCCCTCCTATTCTTTTGCTACCTACTTGGAAATCATTAGTACAAATGATAGTTAGCCAGGCAATAGCAATGCAATCAAAACAACCACATCCATCTCAGTGAACCATGTCACTAGCTTGGGTATTCCATTGGCTGCTAATTAACAGTGACACACATTAACAGTCCCAGCAGCAGGGTCAACGCAACATTAGTAGTGCCTTAGCACAGACAGAAATGATAGATATTAAAGTCTTTTCTTCAGCCTCAAAGAGAGAGGAGAGGGTGGGATTGGAAGTCACTTGACAGCAGATGTCACAGAGAAACAGCCTCTTTAAAGCAGCAGACTTCTCAAACCTGAGAGAAGGAAAAAAGTTTGATATGAAAAAGCGTTCTCTGAGACATTTTATGTTCAATTTAATAGAATCTGAATCTAGTCCTAAACAAAGAAGACCACCCAACATGGAGTTAGGAGGAGGTTGAGGATAGAGCCAAGTTCTTATTCTGAAATATTTTTCTCTTGTCCCTAAGTTGTCTTTTTCTGAAGAAAAAATATTAAATTTAAATTTAAAAACAAAACACTCCTGGCTTTCCACCATATCACAACTGTGGCCCAAACTACGTGAAGGTAAAATCAGCGGCTATCCAGAAGGAAGTTTAAAAGTCTTCCTTCCTTAAAAATAAATCCCCCACTAGCCTGCCAGAGGACCCCAGATGGATTCTTCAGAAGCCCCTGCAAAGGAGCAATTATGTTACTTGGCCAAGATTCCCCAATAACTAATCCATTCTTGTACCCCCAGGCTTTACACAGTTGCAGGCAAACAGCAGGTGCTCATTAAATATTTGTTGACTAAATGAATAAACCCACCCCCAGTTGTTATCCACTTAGTCCTGACTAGTTTATCAGATTACAGTTTGCGCCTATCCCTGTACAATGTCCAGAGAGGCTAAAAGATTAGTCTGAGATGGGGTGGAAGTGAGGAGATGTGGAGTCCAGAAAACATCTGGAGAGTGATGTGAGGAGGGTGAGGGTAATGAAGGGCAGCTTGAGAGCCTCAGGCACCTGTCAGGGGAAAAGATGGAATGATAAGGGGTGATAGCAAAGAAAAGGTGCCTGCCTGGGACCCTCAGAAGGCATCTGGGGAGGTGCTTTCTCCCCTGGAGAGCAACGTGAATCCCAGCCCAGCACTCTGACGCTTTCTGCCTCTGTTGCCCCTTCCCTAGTCTCCAAGGAGAGCAGGCTGTGTTTGTTTGTTATGCACAGCACTGCAATACACAAACAGATTGACATAAATTTATGCCAGCCTTTCTTGTTTAAAAACATGAATTATTCAAGAAATATTACAATATTAATTAGAAATCATTAAAATACGAGTGTTGGGGGAGGGAGAAATGAGACAGTGCATTAGCAAAATCACATTTAGCCCAAATATAAAGTGTGCCAAAGCTGCTTAATCATTGTTTTGATAGTCAAAATACCATAACACCAGTTTCACAGTACAGGGGAAAGGAAGCCTCTTGGAAGCCTCAGCTTCCCATTCTTATTGGTGAGATTAATTATTTATGGAACTCCAGCAGTGCACTGGGTGCTCCAGAAGACACAAATAAGGTGAGGTTTCTGCCCAAAGGGCATAGGAGCGAAATCAGAGCAGCATAGAGTTCTGACACACACACCCAGCCAGTGATTAATGATCAAGAGTACGAGGGGCTTTTGCTTTGACTTTTCAGTTTGCTCAATGTTTTAAGTTTTCAGCCTTTGGAGAAATTACAAAGTGAATGTTGTTACTAAAGAATGCCATGGAAGACATAAGCTATCAGGAGCTCTATGAGTGAGAGAAATAAATGTCTGGAAGGTCAATGTTACATTTACAAACTATAAAGGGCAGCAAGAAAGAGTCCAGCTCCTGGAAAGGTATTCACTGCATTGAGTGATTTGGGTCTGGAGGATTCACTAGTGACAGTGACTATTTCATTTTTTTATGGGGTCCACAAACTATGATTATTACACAAAATGCACACATGACATACCTTCTGTAGATTTTACATGTTACGACACTGGAAAATGTGCATATCACATATACATATATGGCATTGGCACTGACATATGGTGATCATTTAAGAATGGTTGATACCCTAGTTCATTATGAAATAAAAGACCGAGAGATACAATGAGCCAGTTTATCTGAGTTTTAAGTGGGGCCATTTAGACAGCTGAATTAACTATTTCACAATGGTAGGATATCATCTTGAGGCTGCTGCCATGGAACACAAGTAGAATCCTCATGACCTTAATTGATTACAATAGCTTCAAACTCCACACTAGTCAATGAGTAAGTGATTATCACACCCTGGAGAATATGGGCAAGAAAATAAAAACAGGGTTGCAGAAAGCCAGTATGAAAACTAGTTCATCCTCTTGTTCCATTTAACTTAGTTTATGCCCAGCATTGGACCATAGCCAAGCCCAAGCACTATCGGTACTGACTTTAAGTTGCATAGATGGGCCATGACAAAAGGAGCCGCTGAATCTTTCAGTTGTATCCGAATTGATATGACCTTAGAACCAGCCAAAGACATCCAGGCCATGCTGTTTTGCCTTCATTTAAAATATTAGCCTGTTATATTGCATGGTAAAAGCACCTAGTCTACCAAATCTTGGAGATCAGGGGTTTTGGTTGTATTCTCACTGGATCCCAGGATACATTTTCACATTTTTTTTTTTTTTTTTAGTTGGAGTCTCACTCTGTCGCCCAGACTGGAGTGCAGTGGCCACTCCCGGCCACTGCAGCCTCGACTCGCTGGGCTCCGGCGATCCTTCTGCCTCAGCCTTCCAACTAGCTGGAACTACAGGCGCACGCTACCATGCCTGGCTAATTTTTGATTTATTGTAGAGATGAGGTCTCGCCAAGTTGCCCAGGCGAGTCTCGAACCCGCGGGCTCAGGCAATCCACTCACCTCAGCCTCCCAAGGCGCGGGATTACAGGCTGAGCCAC
>CAUYQG010004006.1:0-20929 GCA_963574415.1 Tarsius wallacei
AATAATTGTTTCTATCTTGTTACAAACGAGTGCATCTTCATTGTAGAAAATGTACTTCACTCAAAGATAAAAATTGTTAACATTTCAAAGTATATCATTCTTGAACTTTTCTTTATTGACTTATTCCTTGGAGGTTTCTTAATTTTTGTGTATCCCTCATAATTTTATTATAATCTTTGCAATAGTGTGTTTGAAATATTTGTTTAACTCAATTAAAACATGGATCTCAGTTTTTCAAAAATAAACCTGTTTAAAAGAGACTGGAGAACTTATGCTTTCTTGACTGCTTTGCAATTTCCTTTGCAAGTATTAAATCAGGTTTGGCCTAATACTGCTTCCTTACATATTTTGTTTGGCCTGATGCTTTCTCCCTATGTTGTGAATTTAACTGGATAAATAAACAGACTGTGACCTACTCTTGTGCCAATCACTGAGTTTCAGCCAAAGTTCTATTCAAACCACGTTCAAATAAGCCAAATACCAAGCTGTAAAAAATGCAGCTGTTTCTGTACCTCACTTCCATTTTTTGTGTGTCACTTTCCTTTTTCTGTCCCCAAATCTTCTGCCACTACGTGGTGGGGTTGGAGTCTCCTGAATCGGTATTCAGGTTTAGGGGATCCCGGATTTGCTAATTGTTCTTTCTTGACATTATATCTTCAGTATCAAAGAAAAAAAAATAGATCTTTTGTTCCTGAATGCCCTGCTGAGTCCTCAGTAATTGTCACATACTCACTGACACCAACTGTGGTTGATTTTGTCATGATTTTTTAACCTCATGACTAACTCTATTTTGTTTTAATTCTTGTTTTCCTTTGTTCTTTTACTCCTAATCTATACTGTTTAATTGCATCACGTGTACCTTTTTTGCTTTTTTTTTTAAAAAAGTCTTTCTGGAACAACAGACCAACCAAACACAGATTTGTACCATATACACAGGTCCTAGATATGAATTACTGCCTATGTTCTGGCTCTCAGATGAGATGGAGGAAAAGATATTTACACAAAATACAACTTTAAACTCTGTTGTAGTTCCAGGTTACACACTTTGGGAAACAAAATGGCTTTTGTTTCTTTAAATTGACTCATTATGGAAACGAAATATTTTTCATACTTCCTCTATCATTTTCTTTTCCAGTGGGAAGAAAAGAAAATAATGCTTAATCAAATGTTGCTCTAAAATCACCTATGTTGCCCAAGTTGCAATGTATATTTTTATTGTTACATTTGTGTTTTCTGTAGTCGTTTTGCTAATTATTTTTTTTTTTAAGATAAGACTGTCTCCAATGTGATTCTGGCAGACATTCTATTTACAGTACTGAAATTAAGGCAAACAGGGATTTTAATTCTGACTAATAGTTTGGTTATCCAAATATTTTATACCAATAAGTGCAGGAGCTCCATTAGTTAAAAAAAAGAAAAAATAATAATTATCTCCAATTCTTAAACGTTCTTTCTGTACAGATATAAATAATTGATATGTATATAAAAAATAATGAATAGTTGTGAACATCTGCACAAAATATCATCCAGGCTTAACATATAGGTTAAACATATGGTAGCAGTAAACAAGGATGGCAAAGGAAATATGTATATCATAATAGATCATTAAGGAAGCACTAATCTAAATATAGATCCATAGTTAGAGAAATTTACTCTATGATTTCTTAAACTATCCATATTTTTGCACACGGAAAAAGTCTCACTCTCAATCTTACAAAACAAACTGAAGAAATGGTTTTGACAAGCCAGTAAAATATAATAAAAAAGTATCCTGTGATGAAGATTGCCATATTGGATATTACATTATTTTAACATGAGGAATAAAAAAAAAAAAGATTAAAGAGTGACATTTGGGGAAATGAAGCCATAAGAAATTCATATTTTAAAGAGCAATACAAACAAATGAAGTGTAAAGTGACAGTGTTATTTTTTTTATTAAGATTATTGCAGCAGTTGCTTTATGTTTTTGACTCACTGTTTTTATTTGTTCTGAAGCCTTATCTTTTTAGCATTAGACATGGAACGATCAGGGAACAAATGAGTCAACTGTGTCTGAACTTAAATGTCATTGTCACTGAACTGATGGAGACCACTAATGGAGCTAAATTACCTGTGGTTCACACAAGGAAACACAATGAAAAAGAAATAACAGATGTCATCCCTCACAACTTGGGATCTGGCAAGCCAAGAGTTCAAAATAGGTGCATTCTGGCAACAAGAAGCAACAATGATGACTGTGTCCCAAGCCTAACAAAATGTCAGCTATTGAATCAGGGGTTAGCTCTTGTTGGTCAGTATGTACAGTCAACATTGGGTAAGACTGTTGGTGAACAATTTCCTCAGCTTCCTTGAGGCAGGTAGAAAAGAATCTCTGCCACCTGCCACCACTCCTGCCTGTTATCCAAGATCTTCCTCCATTCAGTTTGATGATATTTCCAAACACAACGTCTAGGAACATTTTCTTAAGGATATCTTCAATTTTGATTCAAAAGGAAAGTTACTTAAAGGATAATGTTTATAGATTCAGGGGTATACATAGAAATAAATGGCTTTTCCAGTAGATTAAATGCCAAAACTAAATGGAAGTCCTTGGCATGCTGGGAGGAAATGTAACTTATTAAAAATGGGCCACAATTGTGGTAAAATTTCCAGTAAAGAATACATCAAAGTCGATGGTGGTTTTAATGACACATACTGTTTCCTTTCTTTTGTTGATGGCTCAGATTTTTTTATTTACTGAATTTGATTTCTTTTTTTTTCCTATATAGGGAACAGATGACTCATAGTTCTACAAGTGCTGTCTGAAGTAATAAAAACTAATAATGCCATTTGTAAAATGGCCAAATTTTTAAAAATTGATTTTCAATAATATGTCTGCTGCCAAATGCAACTCTGTTTCAAACCAAGAACTAAACATGACTCCCCTCACTAAAAAAAAAAAAAAAAAACTAGAAAAACAAAAAATATAGCATTTCTGTATTCCAGAGTGCACTGTGAAAATTGGACAGTATATTCAGTAGATGTAGATATACTCTACTGGAGTGCATACTCCAGTAAAATAAAATATAATGCACCAATTTCATGTAGAGTTGTAAATCTATCTATCTCCCAAAATAATGGAAGTGGCTTTCTGGAAATATTTTTTTCTTACTTCATATTCCAGAGTAAAAAAAAATTTTAAAAAGTCTTTTGGAGATAATGGATGGGTATTTGGATGCACATTTCAGGAATTATAAGAACTCAGATTGCCATGCATTTGTTGGAAATGGGTGGCTGAGCACATCCATCCTCCTGCACCACCACCAAACTGACAATAAAATTACACAAAGAATCAATAAGCTAATAAAAGCTCTTATAACAAGAAAGACTGCCTAAAATGTCCAGGACAGTTTGGGGAATGTATGGAAACTAGAGAGCAATGTGTTGTTGTTGACTATAAACCAAAACATATATACAAAAGTGTTATCACAGAGAACAGGGATGTCTCTTAGAAAAAGTCTTAGTTAGCACTTAAAGAAAAAAATTAAGAAAGAAAAGAGCAATAATAAATATGTGCTAAGCAACAATCTGGTCTATTATAACCTGATGATTATAAGAAAAAGAATTTGGAAGAATATAATAATGGTACAACAAAAAATTGATTAATTCATTGATTTCATTTTATCACCACGTACCCAACTTCTTTTCAACTTTCTATCCTGCCACCTTCTGAAAACTCTTATTGGGATCACAAGATAGCGAGCGCAGTTCAGATATCACAGTTAAACATGAGCAAGTTCTGCAGAATAAAAGAGAATCTCTTCTCTACCCACTCCATCTCTCTAGTTTTCATCAGTAAATAAAACAATCACAAAAGTCTTACAGATTGTCTTATTTCCCATTGATCAAAGTTGTCTCACAGGTATACCCTTAAACCATTCATTGGCAAAGAGAATAAGATTATTATGATTGTTTAAGATAAAAGAGGGGTCAGCTGGGTGCAGTGACTCACACCTGTAATCCCAGCACATGGGAGGTGGGGTGAGAGGATTGCCTGAGCCCAAGGGTTCAAGACCAGCCTGGGCAATTTGGTGAGACTTCATCTCTACAATAAATAAATACAAATTTACTTGAGAGTTGTGGCGGGTGCCTGTAGTTCCAACTGCTTGGAAGGCTGAGGCGGAAGGATCACCTGAGCTCAACAGGTCGAGGCTGCAGTGGCCATGAGTGTGCCACTGCACTCCAGCCTAAACAATAGAGTAAGACTCTGACTTTAAAAAAAAAAAAGATAAAAGAGAAAGTGATTATTTCTTTCAGTAACACAGGTAAGGGATATATGTTAGACTGAGAGTCATCATTTACAAATGAAATTGGTATATTGGTATAGACTCACATTTGCAAATTAAGTTGGTACAAATTCAAGCCAAACATTAGTAGGCTTTATGAAGAATAAGAACTGATATAATTACACAGATGTTATGATTAAGATAATCATGATTAAAATAGAGGAAGGTATATGTCTTTTTTTTTCAATAAGAAGACAGATAATTGAAATGCTTAGGAAAAATAACCCGTATGAGAAAGTCACAGTCGAAATGTGAAGCAAGGTAAAATGTGGCTTGAATCTAAGCCTGAACAAGAAACCCACACTCCACTGGTTAGGTAATTTTGAAAGACTGTTGATAGGATACTTGAATTAATGCATAAGTCATTTTGAATTTATAACTGATACAATTTCTACTCAGTTCTTCATGATGTATTTGTTACTCTGAACATAGTTTATCTCTTTTATGCAATATTTTGTTTACATATCAACATTCCTCAATTAATTTCCTTTAGGAAATCATCCTGAATGTAAATTAAGTATTAAAAGCCGTTCTTTACAAATTGAAGAAAGGTTTCAAATTGTTTGATCTGTATATAAACATGACTCTCTTCTCCTTCCTATGAGACACCTAAGTTTTACTCTCTAGAAACTTAAGCTGTTTGAGAAATATAGATTTAAACAAAAGTAAGCACAAGCTATAAATAATATCTTTGGGAAAAGCTTGTAAGGACTAATAAGTATGGTGTTGAAAAAGCAATAAATTGTAGTCATTTTTTTTCAGATCTACTATAGGCTTTTTGCCATCATTAAATTTAAGTAAAATTATGTGTATTATATTCTGATGAAATTTCTTTTAAAATTCAGTGCCTTAGCCATGAAATGTCTGCATAGCTATGGTGTAGTTTATCAAAATTGGACTTTGTGAATAAACCAAGAGCCACAAAAAAGTTGCTCTTCTTTTCCAACTGTGAATTTTCCACTTATGAATGTGGGTTTGGCTTATTGAGGGACCTTAGATATTGTAAGAGATGATCCATAGAAGCCCAAACTTTTTAGTTGATCTTGTGGGACCAAGCCAAGGGGACATTACTGATTTCTGCCCTCTTGATGACTTGTATCCATCCCCACACACAGTCACAGGCACGAATATCCAACAGGTGAATTATACTCCTTGCAGTAACAAGGGTTTGCAGCATGAATTCTAAACCCTTTAGATGGATAGGTTAACAAAGAACATGTGAAGCACTATGCTATGAACAGACAAGTACAAGTTCAAAGTTTTATTGGTGCATAAATTGAATGAGTGAAGAGAAAAACATATGATAAACCTGGGATCACAAAATGAGAGCATTTATGTGCTACACAAACTAAAAGCATTTTGATATTTTTTACTCCATGCAAAATTTATGAAACAATCTATGTAAATTGCTTTGGAAATTATAAACGAATAATGTTGCTATTAATTATAAGATATTTCACATAAAGCTAGAATGTCAGATTATTCTATGTGTAAAGTGAAAATATTTCTTAATTTATCTTGAAACCACATACTTAGAACTACATATTATGAAGTCTAATTAGTGTCTTTTTTCTCACCTCTTTTTAGATGACTAAATTATAATCAATTTCAGTCCCTATTAAACATATAACAAATAGATCTTCTTGTTGCAGGCTTGATGACTTGAAGTCTTTTCTCTTTTCTCTCACAATTATTTGCAGAAAAATAACTAAAATATTTACCAGCCACATGTTTTTCTGCTCATTTCCTTAGTCATCATCTTCTTATTGTTTATCAATACATCACACCTAAACTAGCAGCACCTCACTATCCCTTTGGTCTCTTACCTGTCAGTTCTTGAGTTAACCCTACCATGACTAATTAAAAACAACTCTATTTTTATCATTGCATCTATCTTGTGTGTACTTATAACAGAGTCAATGTGGTAAGAAGCAAACTGTAAAGACAGGCACAAGAATTGGAAAGAAGGCAAAAATAATTATTATTCATGAATAAATTGATAGTATATAGGTATAGATGAAAAAGTTTACAAATGATACTATAATAGCAACAATCATAATAATGACTAGCTAATATTTATCAAGTGCTTAGTATAAGCTAGGCGGAAAGTGTCTTATATATGGAAACAAGTCACTAAAACAAATTCATGAGGTAGGTACTATGATGACTTCCGGTTTGCCAGTGGAAGGCACTGAGGCATGGAAGAAGACTTAATCAAAAGCACACAGCTGCTAAGCTCACAATGGAGCCAAGACATTATGGGCACTCTGGCTCCAGGTTCAGTACTCTTAACCACTGGGCTGTAAAAGCTAAGGAGAGAAGACAAGGAGCAAACCCAATAATTCTTCTCTTTAGAGTTCTAATTATAAACTATTGTGTGTCTGTATGGGGCAGAGGGACCCTTGTCAATAGCTGCCTGTCCTTTGTGAAATATATTCCATTCAGAGGAAAGGGGAGATGCACTCTTGCAGGTCAAGATCTTGTTCTATAACCAGCCTTGCCTAACGTCACAGAATTTCTCATAAAGACTGCTCCATCATCTAGTTTTCAGTCCTCTAACCTTAGAGTTCAATTCCAATCTGACCCAGACCATTCCTGTCCTGGTGCTTTCCTTCTCTTTAGCTATAACAAATTATTTTCAAAAGCAACATTGTCTACAGATTATCAATCCTGTGTAGCCTAGAAGCAATTGACTGTCTCATCCCCAAAGCAGTTTTAATCCTTGGAACCATCACTACTACATTTACATTCCTGGAAAGGTTTATTTTCATTGTTATTTTTCTTCTAGAAAAAAAAAGACTAATACAAAGCAATGATCTTTGCAAAGAAATTGGAAATCCCTATTCTTGCAAGAAACCTGCTATAACTTTTTAACTTTTCCTTTATTTTCACTATGTTCTGTGGTGTTTATTTAAGGTTTTTATGCTTCTAGGTATCACACATCAAACACTGGAGAGCCTTAACATCAGCCCACATGATGGGATCCCTTTACAGTTCGTGGACCACAAAGTATCACTCATTACAGTTTCTCCCTGTGCACAGCAGTGGTGTCATGCGGAAATGGTCTAACAATCCATTCCTCCATTCTCTGGAAGTGATCACAATACAGATTGCAATGAAGAATCAGAAAAAGACTCTGAGTTAGAAATTCATTGAGCAGTGTTTAAAAGAACAACACAGAAATGAAGGGGCAGAGGCAGAGGGAGAAGGTGAAGAATAATGTTAGTACAGAGGCCTCCACCAATCCCATGGGAGCAAGGACACAAAGGACCTTTCAGAGTTGTTCCCAATCAAGCAATGGAGTGGAGCTTTGTACCCTACAGAAACCATTCACTAAGTATAGGCTGTGTCCAGGGAAGGAGGGGGTACCTCTGGGTAGCACAGCTCCTTCCGTCTGAGGGCAATCGTGGGGGTTTAGCTGTGAGCTGTCAGCAGGTGACATTTTTGGGAGCTGGTGCAGTAAGGTCCTCTGTCCTTAATATCTGGACATGAAGCATAACATTCATTGCATTTATTTCCAGCACAATGATGGGAAGTCATGTTGAGTTTCTAACATAGATATCTGTACACTTAGAAGTGCATTTTCCTTCAAACTACTGGTAGTTTCCATAAAGAATTCTCCAAATAAGAATAATGCACCTCAACTTAGAGAATAAATCTAAGTCAAAAATCTGGAAAATGTTTATGGGCCATGACCAGATAGTGCTGAAAGTAAGAATAAAAGCAATATTCTAGTTCTTATTTCTGTTGCTTCTTTTTTGAAAGTCTGCAGAAGACTGTTACGAGGTAATTTCTTTTCATTTTCCCTTTTCCTCCAGAGATATTCTTGACCTCTTACTTTCCACAAAAGGGTAGGTAAAGAGATAATTATACCAAGAATTATTATTAAGTTTTTAAAAAGATAATTGTACATCAAATTAGAAAAAGTAAGTCAAAGTAACAGTATTATAAGCTGTTATGCTAAAATAAAAAAAAAGCTAGAACATTGTTTATCCATAGATTTTCTTTTTTAATTTTTCCTACATAGTTTGGTATGTGAGTTTTTTATTAATGCATAATGTTTGTACATATTTATGTGAAATGTATTATTTTGACACATGCATAGAATGTGTAATGACCAAGTCAGGGTATTTAGAATATACATTACCTGGAACATACATTATTTCTATGTGTTGGCAAAATTTCAAGACCTCTTTTCTAGCTATTTTGAAATATACAATACATTGTTGTTAGCTATAATTACCTTACTCTGCTATCATACATTAGGACTTATTTCTTCTATCTAACTGTATGTTTGTACCCACTAACCAATCTCTCTTCATCCCCTTCATACCTCTACAAATATTCCCTTCCCAGCCTCTGGTAACCATCATTCTACTCTCTACCTCTATGAGATCAAACTTTTTAGCTCCCACATATGAGTGAGAACATGCAATATTTTTATTTCTGTGCCTGGTTTACTTCATTTAACAGAATGACATTCAGTCATCCATGTTGCTTCAAATGACAGATTTTATTATTTCTTATGGCCAAATAGTATTCCATTGTTATATATACCACATTTTCCTTATCCATTTCAATTGTTGGACACTTGGGTTGATTCCAAATCTTGGCTATTGTGAATAGTGTGCATAAACATTGGGGTTCAGTATCCCTTTGATATACGAATTTCCTTTTCTTTGGATAAATATTCATTAGTAGGAGTGCTAGATAGTATGATGGTTCTATTTTTAGTTTTTTTGGAAATCTTCATACTATTTTCTATAATGGCTGTACTAATTTACATTCTATGGTATGTTGTTCTTTAACACTATTCATGCAGGAAATTACTTGCTTTTTTATTTTTAAAATATATATACTATTGTACTATTTCAGATGATGTTTTGATACATATATGCTTGGTGAAATCTACCACAGTCAAGCCAATTAACAGATTCCTCATTTCACATAATTACTTCTTTTGTGTGTCTGTGTAATAACAGCACCTAAATTCTACGCTCTTGGCAAATTCCCAGTATACCATACAAAACAATATCATTAATCAAGTTTTCATGCTGTCCTTTAGATCTCCAGACATTCATTCTAACTGTGGCTTTACACATTTTGAACTACAGTTCATCATTCCTTCAACATTCCTCCTCCCAATTCTGTCTCTGGTAACTTTCTTTTACTCAGTTTCTAGGTAGGCATTCTACTTTCTTTTATTATATTTTTATATTCCACTTACAGGAGAGATCATGAAGTATTTTTATTTCTGTGTCTGGCTTATTTTACTTATTATAATGTTTTTCAATTCTATTCATGTTGTCACAAATAACAGCCAATCGTACGACCAAGGCTCTCCTTTCTTAGACTGAATATTATTCCATTGTGTGTAGGAGGTGGGGACTCAAAAAGGACAGGAATCTATTTATTTTAAAAATTGTTTTTTTCTTATACGTTTAAACTTCAATCACCTTCAAAGTAATCTCCGTTTGATGCAATACACCTACCAAGATGATTTTTCCACTGCTCAAAACAGTTTTTGAACTATTTTGACGCCTTTTAGTGCTTCTGCCATTTTTTGTTTCACTTCTTCCACATTGGCAAAACATTTCCCTTTGAGGACTTCTTTCATCTGGGGAAACAAACAAACAAACAAAAAGTCGCTCAGAAGGAGATCTGGTGAATAGGAAGGCTAAGACATGGTGGTCGCACTGCTTTTGGTTAAAAACTGCTGAGCACTCATCATAGTGTGTGTAGATGTGCCCGTAAATCATCCATCATGAAATGGGCAAATGTGATAAAAGAATCGCACACACCCACAAAAGAAATCACTGAAGCCAAAAGCAGCCTCTCACAACACCGCTAGTTGGTATGCTGATGATATTGGGTTCCTAGAACACTTACCTAGCAAGGGAAGCCTATACTATGAGGGGGTCACCCTCCAAAAGATAAAATTTTGGGGAATCCCCTGTGTGTGTGTGTGTCTTCGTGTGTAGTATGTGTATACATATGTGTGTGTGTGTGTGTGTGTGTATATATATATATATATATATATGTTTCTACATGTATGTTTCTCTTGCCATTTATCCATCTCTTAAATTTATAAGAATGTTGTTGCTTCATGGGAATGGCATGGGTAAGGCCTGTCTCTGACATTTTAAAATATTTGTTCCTAAGGCCTAATTATTCTCCAATTCTATACATTGAACTGCCTAGCTTTATTTTCACACAGCCCCAACTAAGCCATAATGTAAATAAGATAGGGTGTACCCCTTTGGGAGAGGAATGAACAAGACCTTTAGGTAATCAGCAATGAATGGTCATGACTAAAGTTACACATACACATATATTAGTTTGAATAGAACTTGTATTTTTCCCCAACATTATGATTATGTGTATATCAACAAAAAATCTTAATTGCAGTCCATTGAAAAGAACCTTGGTTCCTCATTCTACATCTAGTACAAATGAATCCTTCCATGGCCTAGAAAGAAGGGAGGCTGTGAGACCAAGTCCGTGGCATTTTTATTAATGTACTGAGAAGGGGACTCTGCCTCCCCAAGGATTCATGTGGCAGAGAATTTCTCAAACACAGGAAAAAGAATTCACAGACACAGCAGCAGCAGCGAACAGAACTTCGTGTGTACATAAAATTACACATTTCTGTGACCAACACTAAGACACATTCTTTTTCTCATTCATAAATTTTGAAGAAAAGCCCTTCCTATCATGATGCAATTATCATTTGCAACTCAAAAGTACTGAATTTTCTAACAGTGGATAATGACACATTTTCTTCAGCTGCTTCATTTAGCACCAAAGCCAAGACTCTGTCTAATTATTTATCCTCTAGTTCTGTTGCAATTTTCTTTCAATAGTGTATGATCTATGGATTAAATTGTATTGCTAGCCTTCATTTTACACACCAAATATAAAATATTTGGATAGATGCGAGAGGAAAAACAAAAAAAGCATAAGAACAATAATTCATGCATATTTTGCTAAAGTTGATGACAGTGATTCCAATTCAGCTGAGACATTGTTGTGTCTCCCAGTGGAAGCATTTCTTCCTTAGTATTAAGATTTACAAGTCATCAAATCTCAGAGTCAGAGTCCTGGGAGCAAAATAATTTTGAGCATCATAGGCGGCTAAATGAATCAAGGACAGTAGTTCTGTCAAACACTCCTTGTGTGCCCTTCAAATCTTCTCAGGCCCACCTTTCACTCAAGCCCCTGAGGTAGTGACCAATTCCACACAAGATCCAATGGGCTTTGCAAATATGCAACCTGGAAAGTTTCAACTTGAGCCTGTGTCATGCTCTTGTTTCTTGGACCAAAGCGTCTCTGCTGCCATGCCACAGACAGTGAAGGGGCCTATTCACCACTCATTCTTGTGCAGTCCAGAAGAGCGGGGGAGTCAAAGCTCATGGGTCACCTTGGTCCAGTGAAGATGAAAACCAATAAAGAAAATGCTTCCATAATTTTTGTTCCCAGAAGGAACTTTCTGGGATGTATTTCATAAGGTGTCTTACAATGTACTGCAAGTCTATATACTATTTGCCCACAGTGGTGACTAACTTAGAAATACACACTTATTTTGGCTTTGCCTCATTCATTCTAATTCATTCCTTCTGTTGCTACTTTCTGCTCCCATGTTCACTTAGCAAATAAATAACCAACAAGCTTTTATCACAGGTCCTTCTTTCAAGATATCCAGGTTAAGAAGTTATCACTTACATTCTCACACATTGGTTTTTGGTGGGACCTCTCTATGTTGATTTGAGGAGTAAGTGTATTGGTTTTAAGGTCAGACTATATGTCACTTTGTAAAATGATACCTCAATTTCACATGTTGTCTGCAGCTAATATTATAAAATATATTTTAATAAGACATCCTACTGCTTTGTGTAACCAGTTATTCCTGGGCAAAGCAGTATGTGGTAAGACTAGTGAAGTCAATGATAATTATTGTATTGCCTTAATTATGTCTTAGGCATAACTCTAAGTAATAATTTTATTTGAGATACTGTTGTGTATAAAAGAGCATGCGATAATTTCATGGATGGTTGTTGGAACAATGGTAGGCAGGTGAAAACAGTTTAAACCAATAATTGTTATCTGTTTCAATACAGAAAAATTGAAATTATTTTCATAGTCAAATGTGTTGCATGCATTCAACCTGACACCCAGCATCTGGCTAAACCCCTAGAGAGTTAGAGTTGATTAGTTGGTGCTATTAAAAAATGGAGGCTCATCAATGGCAGTAGCTTGATAGACCTTAATGAGAAGAAATTAAGGTTATAGAACCCATGCTTAGTCTTCATTGTTTCCACCCCCATCACTTCAGATCTTTATTTTTCTTCTTCTCTTGTAGAGTAGCCCACTTCTGGTATACATTTTTATATTTGTATTCTTAACACAAGCATCACAGCTGCATTTAGTTTCTGATGCAAAGTCATAAGCTTGTTGATTAAATTATTCAACTCTAGGTCAGTTATTTATTCCCAAACTTCAAGAAAAACTGGAAAAGTGTCTGGTGTGAGCTTCATTTGTGAGAAGCAAACTCATTAGTTGGGGAATTCCCCAAACATGGAAAGGGACCCTAAGACGTTGATTAGCTAAATAAAGGGAAACATTTTCACAACTAGAATACTGGTTTGTTTTTGTTGATGTGGCTGTTGCTCTTAGTTAAAAATACATACTTTTCCTTTCTAGAAGGCCAATTCTGACTCAGGTTATATAAGGTTAAGAAATCTGAACCTAGATCACAACATGGATGTAGTGTGTAACAAAGAATAGGGTTATATTTTCTAATTGGATGATCACCATTCAACAAGTTATTATTGACTGCCTCCCTTTTTCAGGCACTGCTTTAGAGCTGGGGATACAAAGAGATTAAGGCAAACATGACCACAGTGCTCCAGGAACTTATGGTCTGCTAGGAGAAGATGAAATAACTAATTAATATCACTACTCTGAATAATAAATACATGATACTATGAGAGCAAATTATGGAAAAATATGGTTTGCCCTGCTGAGTTATTGTGGGGTCATTAAGGAAATTACATTTACAATAAATCCTGCAAAAATAAAAATAAAGAGACAAAACCAAAAGAAGAGAAAGTATGTTTGTACCAGAGTCACATAATCCCTAACTGCTCTCCTTTACTAGTCAAATAATTTCCTCTTTCTTCATGTTTACTTAATAGAGGATACATAATATTATTTATAGATCATCTGTGTTCCTGCTGGGCTTAATTTAACTACAGTTCTGTAAAAAAAAATACAATACAATAAAATATTTTATGCAGAAAGGAATTACCCATATAGAGTAATAATATTGTTCCCTTGTCCCAGCATTTCTATGAAAATGGGCATCTCAAACTTACTGGATAGGAGGTTTTGTCATCTAATGTAGTATCAGTGTATTGCTCAATGAGAGCCTAATGTACCATCCAAATCATTGCTTGGCTACAAATAGAAAGCTAAAATTGTGCTGATATTTTACTCCCTCTGCACTTTCCATTTTGGCAGCTTGACTTTCTGGCTGGTTACTTTAATCATTTTAAGTGCTTGAACTAAGAACCCATTTAACACTTTCCATTAATAAAGAAAAATGTGGTCCAGGAATACCCAACATAGAATCTTGGAGGTTATGTAGTTTAACCTCCATCCAATTCAGGGAACTCTGCATCACTTGTTTGACAGGTGGTTATTCAGGATCTTCTTAAAACTTTTCAGTGATAAAGAGTTCTCTGACCTCAGAAGACAAAAAAATATTCCCTATGTGCTTGAACTAGAAGAATCAGTTGTAAGATCTGGAAATTATACATCTATATCAGATGGAATAGGTACAAATGCAGGTAACAGGACAATCAAATGAGCAGTGGCCTAAACACAAAATACTATTTTCTTTTATGTAAAAAAAAATGGTGAAAGTTGGCAGTGAAGGGCTGGTATGGCGTTTCCAAAAAGTCATCAGGGAGCTAGGGACTTAGACTCCTTCTAGGTCCAGGCTGCAAACCTGTGCTTTCAAATGAATGGACAAAGATGGTTGCTTCAGCTGCAACCATCAGGTATAATTTTCAGACTACTGAAAGGTGAAGAAGTTGTTTTCTCAGGACATTTCCAGGAAGCTTAAATAAAATAGTTTCATGCATATTTCATTGGCCAGAATATAGTCATATGAAATGCCTGATAAAAAGGATATCAAGAAATGTAGTCTTTGATCTAGGTATTTATAGGCCCAAATAAAGTTGGTGTTTCCGTTATTAAGGTAGATGGGGAGAATGAAACTTGAAGTCGACTAGGGGTCGACAAGCTTTTTTTCTGTAAAGGGTCAGACAGTCAATTTTTTCAATTTTATGGTTTCAATTACAAACACTTAATTGTTGTAGTGAGAAAGTAGCCATAACCAATATATGATTTAATAAATATAGCTGTGTTTTAATAAAACTTTATTTACAAAAACAAGCAGTGGACCAGATTTAACCCTATCATTGACTGACCGACCCCTAAATAGACAAATAGCAAGCTATGCCCCATTTATTAGTGCATCTGAGGGTAACATTTGTCTTGTTGATAATGTAGCCAACTAACCACTTAGTTCCATTTTATATGAAATGCTGCTTGATCAGTGATTACATTTTGTAAAACCTAGGTGTATCCCCTTAACGTTGGTCTTTCCCTTAAATTTGTCTTTTCGTACTTCCCCTTTGCTGACATTGATAACTTTTTAAAATGTGCCTTAAAAAAATCTTCTTTCAGCCGGGCTCGGTGGCTCAGCCTGTAATCCCGCGCTTTGGTAGGCTGAGGTGAGTGGATTGCCTGAGCCCGCGGGTTCGAGACCCGCCTGGGCAACTTCGCGAGACCTCATCTCTACAATAAATCAAAAAATCAGCCGGGCATAGTAGCGCATGCCTGTAATTCCGGCTACTCGGAAGGCTGAGGTGGAAGGATCACCAGAGCCCAGCAGGTCGAGGCTGCAGTGGCCGGGAGCTCCAGTCTGGGCGACAGTGAGACTCCAACTCAAAAAAAAAAAAAAAAAAATCTTCTTTCAACACACTGAAGAAACTGTTGAATGGGATAGTGAAACATATTAAGAGTTTCAGAGATCTATTTCACAACCCAACAAACAAATATTTATTGAGCAAATATTACATGCCAGACACTAAATTAATCATTAAAGCTGTAACAACATCCAGGATAGAGTACTTGACCTTTAGAACTATGCAGTACAGTTCAATGCTTAAAATCTAGAAGCAAATCATAGTCATCCAGGGAACTTGTTTAAAGTTTGAATTCCTATAAAACACCTCAGGTAATTCTAATTCACTTGGCTTATGGTGGGACTAGGATCAAGAAATTTGTATTTGTTATAGAACATACACTCTGGTGATTTTGACATAGACCATGATTTAGAACCTCACACTATGTTTTGAGAAGAAATGCTATTAAGATCAACTTCCTTTCCTTGCCTACAGTAGTATCATGGGTTTACCAAATCCCTGGCTAGCTTCAATCTATACTCTATGTATGCACCTGCCTCTGATATTTAACATTACACTTCTAATTTTAAAAGTGAGGTTACCGGCCTTTATTTAATTTTTCTTAAATAATCACAAATAATAAATGTTAACAGTTACTAATACTTATTCTATACCCTAGCATTGTTTTAAATTCTTTATCCATATTGCTTTTTACAACCCCCACACAATCCTATGACTTAGTACTATTAGCAACCATATTTTACAGATGAATACACTGAAGCATAGGGAGATAAATAATTGCCCAGAGCCACAACACTTGCAAGTAGAAGAACAAGGATGCAAATCCTAATTTACCCAATTTCAAAGTACCTGCTTCCCTACCATGTCTCTACAACCTTTCAACATTTGGTGGGGGGGTCTTATCTCATTTGTCAAGATTATTAATCCATGGGATCTACTCTAGACCCTTTATTCCTTAAAAAGACATCTCAAGCCAAAAACAAATTAATATACACTGTGTTAGTTCATTTGTAGAAAGTAAAAAATAAGCAAAATAAATGAATGCTGATCAATGTCAGGATAGTGGCTACAATTGGAGGAGGTAGTGACTAAAAGGGGGATTTTAATTGAGGGTGCTTGAGGGGGCTCCTATGATGCCCATTATGTTATATTTATGATCTGGCTACAACAGATGAGTATGCTCAGTTTGGAAAAGTATTGCCCTGTATACTTACCTTTATATTTATTATATTTAAATTAAAAGTAAAAATATATCTTGCACATATCTCTCTACTGAGAGAGATGTGTTAGGGTATATTTATAATTACACATGGACTAAAAGTTTTGGAGAACACTAGCACTGTGGTTCTTCACCCTGGATGCTTGTGAAAATCACATGAAATTGTCATCAGAGTTCTATCCTGGAGATGCTGGTATTAAGTGGAGCCAGGGCATTTTATTTTAAAAGTTCACCAGGTAATTCCCCTGGGTAGCCAGGACTGAGGACCACTGTTCCATTCTATGGAATATTCTTTTAGTTTCCTGAACGTAGGCCAGGAGACAAGAAACAGCTGAGTGGCTCAGGCTCTGGTCTTGAAGATCTCTTAAAAACAGGATAGAGAAAGACGCATAGGAATCATGGGAGTACAGGAGGGAAATGAGCTGAGTAAATATTCAGGGGTTGTTAGAAAATAATGTACGCATCTAAGGCTTTGTCCTGCTTACATAAATGAAAATAAAATGTCCTTTAATAATTGTATTTTATCTAGGATTACCAAATCAAAGGCCTAAGATCATTGTCTATTTGCCCAAGGCTCATTTCAGTGTGCCATTATCTTTAAATATTGTATGGAGAGTCATTTCTGCAACCTTTCCTTCTTCATTTATTAATTCAAATACTCTTTTGAGTGCTATTATGTGCCAGTCTTTGTTCTTTGCCCTTGGATACTACGATGAGCCAGGCAAGCAAAGTCCTTATTGTCATAGAGGTTATAGTCCAATTAGGGAGAGGAAAACTAGCAAAGAAATAAGCAAGAAAAATGTTTATTCATTCAGACCTAATATGTAGATGCTTTAAAGGAAATATATTTCATTCTTAAAACCCTGAAAGAAAAAAAGATGATTAGCTGTTTTACCAATGAGTGAACTGAGGTACAAACCCTCATCTGACTGAATCCAGTTCCCACCTTTCCTAACATATTCCATTGCCATCCAAAGTTATGATTAGTGCAGCTTGTAGATAGAATGAGAAGGAAGTAGTTAACATAGGACAACAAAACACACACTTCCTAGATCCTGGTTACTCTACTATGTATTGAGAGGGCTACGATTGGGTAGACAGCCATTCATTTCTGCTGTCTTAGAATTTATAATGTAGTTTAGGAGATAAGATTTCATTTCTTTCACACATGAAAACTAGCTCATATCAGAATGTGAATGCTAAGTGCTAAATAAGATCAGATAATAAAGAGCATAAAATGTCAGAGAGGGGAGCATTCTGTCATTGCTGCGCAGTACAATTTTTCTTAAAAGCAAATCTCATAATGTCCTTTATGTGTTTAAAATACTTCAACTGCCTTCAATACATTCTAGGGTGGTGTATGAGTTTCTTGATATAAAATTGAGGAGGCCCTTCATGATCTCCTGTCTTCACTGCTTCAATCCCATACCCCTCCTGCCCTGTCCACTCCATTTGTCACTTTGTCCAGACAGACATTTCCAGTGACATAAACCCCCAATCTTTCTAGTGTGAGTACACTTATAGAGTCTTGGGTGTCTTTCTCTTATAGTTCTTATAACACTGAATTTTGCTTTTCTTGTTACTTATGCACTCCTCTTCCCTGGGCAATTTTGTGAACTCAAATTCCTTCCAAAGAACACTTTTAGTAGATACGGTAGGCTGCCCACTCAATATCCATTAACCCAGTCTTCCTTGTCAACACAAACTAGCTTTATCCAAGTATCCAGCTTTCAGGGAAAGTGACTATATTCTCAATTTAGGAGTCAATCCTAGATTAGTGTATTGGTTTACAGCCAGTAATTGGTTTAGGAATGGAAAAGTGACATAATTCTGGCCAATGAGACATGAAAGGATGTCAACTTGATGGGGAGAGACTTCTGAGAAGATTTCTCCGCTTTTAAAAAGTGACACACAGAGGAACAGCCTTCTTTCGTTGGACATTCCTCTATCTGGAAATACAGCAGAAAATGTGGAAAAAATATGTATAAAGAACTTGGGGTTTTTAGGTTTTTATTAAGTGAAAGAATCAAAGAACTTTAGAGCCACCTTACTCTGGGATTTCTTGTTGATATCTGTAGCTAAAACTATAGTAAATGATTTTAAAAATGTACTTTCTTTTACTTTTTGTGTTCTATTCTACATTTAAAAAACTGAGAGTTCAAAATGGCTGATTTTCTGTCTGTTAACCAACACTGGTTTGTGAACATTCAGAGAGTTAACATTATTCAGGAAGACGTTAAAGTCAAAGATAATATTTGTTTAATTTATATAGATGTTTGAACCAAGAAAGGAAAAAAAGTTTTATTTAAAATGGAATAATTTGAGAACTTCTGAATACTTATAAAATGAGAATTTATAGCAGTTAGTAAAACTCAAATAAAATTAGGTTGCTGACAACTTATGTGGTTGATTTTCACTCAGCTTAATATTGGTGCCATCACAATTTTTACAGTTGTGTGCTGTTTTAGTCTTAATTTTGTTATTTAATCTATATCAGGAGTGAGAAGTTATATAGATAAAAGACAAATAAAGAATCCCAATGCTGAAGTCTGATTGAGAAGTAGTACAAAACCAATAACTACTTCAAATTTATCTCAATGTGATCTTACAAAGATCCAGTTCCATAAGTTAAATTTATCTGTTCAAAATTCTACTCAGTGTTGAATGCTGCCTCTAGTACTTTGAAAATTAAAGTTAAACAGATTAAATCTGGTGATGATTATATCTAATTTGGCTTTTCATTTATAAGGAATAAAAACCCTCCACACCCACAATCTGTTACTTGAAAAGAAAAGCTTGTAAATCTTAGTTTATAATCTTTCCTCTTATCTCATCATTTTAAAAGTGGGAATTATAAAAATAAACTGATTGATTTTTGAAGTACAAAATTCAGAATGCTAAACAAGGTCATGAGAAGTTTTATATACTTTTATGTTGTATATATTTTAATGGCAACTTAAATTAAAATGTATAGGGTTTTGACACTTAATTTTTTTTATTTAGATTTCACTTTAGACAGAAAATTTGCAAAGTACTGAATGAAGTACAGAGAGTACTCAGTGTGCCCTACACCTAACTTACTTATCCTTATCTGACAATACAGCAATTATCAAAGCTAAACAAAATACTGGAATAATACTATTAAATTCAAAACTTGATTTGGATTTCACCAATTTTTCCATAAATATCCTTTTTCTTTTTCAGGTTCCAATTCAGGATCCCACCCTGAATTTAGTTGTCATGTCTCCTTGATCTCCTCTAATCTGTGACAGTTTATTAGTCTTTTCTTATCTACTTATGACTTTGACACTTTTATAGAGTGACCTTCATTTTGGGTTTGTCTGAGGTTTTCTCATGATTAAACTGAGGTTATGCAGTGCAGTATTGCAAAGGATAACACAGAGGTGATGTGCCCCTCTCAGAGGGTAGATAATGTCAATATATTGTACTGGTAATATTTACTTTGATCACTTAGATAAAGTGGTATCTGCCAGGTTTATTCACTGTGAAGCTACTGTTTTTCTGTTTGGAGTTAATAAACGAGATGCTTTATAATGAACAAATATCTGGTGGGGAAGATACCATTATTCTGTTTCTGTATAAATTTTTACCCACTTATTTTAGCAGCAATTGGTGGATCTTGCTTGAAGCAATTATTATTGTAGTGTCTCTTGTTCACTTATTTATTCAGCTTTCTGTTTATATCAGTATGGACTCATGTGCACTTATGTTTTTTGAGGGACTTATAATCCAATGCTATTATTGTTCATTTTATTGGTCAATTTGTGCCAGTTTAGTCCATCATGAGTATATACAGAGACCTTCGACTCCAATCCAGAAACTCAGGGCTCATTCTGGCATCCCCCCTTCCTTATCTGTAACTTCTTTCTTCTAAAGTAAGGAACTTAGTTCTCATTATCATAGCATATTTACTTATTTACTCAAGTCTAGCGTAGGTATACTTTTAAATTGATAAACCACACTCCTGGGATACACCAACTTACCAACTAGAATATAATAGTACTAAAAATTATTTCTATTTTTAGTGTTACAGTTTCTAGTCAAACAACTTTTTTTCCCAAGTTACTTACCTGAGTTCATTTATTCCTCATCCTCTTTATTCATTTGTGATGTAGCTTGTTTCATTTGTCATAGTCTGCTTTCTCTTCTTTTCCTGGTTGACTTTTTAGATCTACAAGAAACTCCAATATGCCAAAAAGTAAAAAACAAACATCCCCATTTCAAAGTGGGCAAAAGATATGAACAGACACTTCTCAAAAGAAGACAGATGAGCAGCCAACAGACACATGAAAAAATGGTAAGCCTCACTAGTCATCAAAGAAATGCAAACTAAAGCCACACTGAGATACCACCTAACTCCAGTCAGGATG
>CAUYQG010004010.1:0-22401 GCA_963574415.1 Tarsius wallacei
ACCACCTAACTCCAGTCTGAATGGCAATTATCAATAACTCAAAAAATAACAGTTGCTGGAGAAGGTGTGGCGAAAAGGGAACACTTCTACACTATTGGTGGGAGTGTAAACTAGTGCAACCTCTGTGGAAAGCAGTGTGGCGATTCCTAAAAGCTCTAAACACCAACCTTCTGTATGACCCCGCAATCCCCCTACTGGGAATATACCCTGAAGAACACAAATCACTCTATAAAAAAGATACCTGCACTCGTATGTTTATCGCAGTATTGTTCACAATAGCAAGAACCTGGAAGCAACTATGCTGTCCATCAAAAGAGGACTGGATTAAAAAAATGTGGTACATATACACAATGGAATACTACGCAGCCATAAAAAAGAACAAAATCATGAACTTTGCAGCAACTTGGATGGAACTAGAATCTATAATACTGAGTGACCTCTCACAGAAACAAGTATCACATGTTCTCACTCATATAGTAGACCTTGATCATCCAACGTATTACCACAAGAAAATGACTGACAGTGGTGGGAAACTATGGGGGGGAGGGGGGGAGGTGATGAGATTAATGGTAGTAAATATCTGTCTGGGGATGGGGAGACACTTCTTATCAACAAGGATGCCTGAACGAAGCATATTTGCATACCTAACTCTTAACTGTACCCCATAATATCATAATTAAAAATATTGAATATAAAAAAATGTGGTACATATACATGATGGAATATTATGCTGCCATAAAGAAGGACAAAATTATGGACTTCACAGCAACTTAGATGAATTTGGAGTCTATCACACTCAGTGGTCTATCACAGAAACTAAGAACTGAGTACAACATGTTCTCACTCATAAGTGAACCCAGAACACCTATCATAATACTATTAAAAAGAGATTGGCTGTAGTGGGACACTGCCAGGGGAAGGGGGAGGCACATAACATCAATAACGGTGCCTGACCCTAATCCAGGTGAAATGAGTTTCAATGGGAGGCCCAAAACTTCACCTGTACTTAAACCACTTATGTATGCATCCTGACTTGTATCCCATACCTTTAAAACTAAATTGTTTTTAAAAGAGTAAATATTGAACTTGAGGATCTAGAAATTGATTCCCTTAAAATGATATGGTCCCATGAACTCTTTGTAAGGTTTTTATGTGCCATCAGGAGTAACCATATCCTGGTTTGAAAGCTGTGCACCTAATAGACTCAGTGTAACTACAGGTAATCAATATACTGTTAAAGAAAACGCATTTGGTTTTTCCAAAGCATTCTCATACACATTTCCTTCTTGCCACTGCCCAAGGAACTATTGATTGATTGCCTGTGGCAGATTAAGAACCCGTGGCCCAGAAAGAGGGAAAAGTGACTTGTCCAAAAAGTCATATCTACTGATTCTGGTCCCCTATCTCCAGGTCAGAGTTTTGGGGGCCATTCCACATTGCCTCGCAAGATCCGGTCCAGTCAGGCATCAGCAAGTACTTTTGAAAGACATACTGGTCTCCCAACATCATTCCAAGCAGCTCAGTCCTCTCCCCTTTCCTTTTCCACTAAACTTCTCTCTCTAGTTGTCTAACTCTCCCTAAGTTTATTTGCTGACATCTATTGAACATTCGTTGCCAGTCAATAATGCTTTATATATTTTATTATATTTAATCCCCACAAAACACACAATGAGAGTGGTGCTATGTTTACACCTTTTTAAGGTTATATCCTTAAAATTGAGGCTGCCAGTCCACCCTGGGTGAGATAATATTTTTATTTTTTGCCACAGTGAAATAGAAATTACAAGACACCAGGACACTAAAACTGGGTCATATATTTCACTCCACCTTCATTTTCTAATTTTGGCAATTCCAGGTATTACACCTACTCAAGTCATTTGCCTTGAGATACTCAGACCCAGATCTGGTTGGTGTAAATCATTTTGGATTGGGGACAGAGAGCACAGTTTCATAGCTAACCCATGTCTCAGTCCCATCTGACCCGAGAAGAAAATGTTCAGGGCAGCCACATAGGATTGTGAAATTTGTGCAGGGCACAAAGTTGCCAAGTCAAAAGGACAAGTGGAGTCTGAAATCCAGGCCATGCTCCACTTGTCAAGTCCCACCCACACAGGGCTACAACCACCCAGAAAGTAGGCCCTTTCCTTATTCATCTATCTGAATGGGTCACCTTTCCCTCATGTACACAAGGGCATCCTGTAGGCTGTCAGATGTTCTGGGAATGTTCTCATTCTCCATCAATTTCCTCTGTCACAATAATGTAAACAGTTTGTACTGGTTTTAAGTTTTAGGATCAATCTATATACAAAGCCTGGTAGACTTAGTTATACTTACAGAATAGAATAGAAATGTTATCAACATTAAACATGTAACAGCAAAAGAATGACTTTCAGGAAAAAAAAAAACCTCTAATATCTTCATCTTATGTAGATGGGATTGTGATACTGATTACCAGTGATGTAACAAACATAAATGAATTAAGCTTGAAACTCAAGAAGTCAGAAAATAATTATAAAAAATAAACCTGAGGAAGCAGAACAGAATGGTAAGGGTCACAACACAAATTAATTGGTTGAAAAATCACAGAATAGAGGTATCAAATTCATAGCTACAAAGTTAACCAAATGAAAAAAAATAATATTAATAATACCTCTATGTTGCAGCTCCTCCTCTATCCAGTGTAGACTCCAGGGCACATCCCTCCACAAGGTTCTTTTGACACCCTCTTCCCTTCCACTAAGTACCCCTTGCTCCCTGCCCTAGAGCAGCCAAACAATGCAGACAGGGCTCCCTTTTTGTTTTTCTTTATCATTAATTTCATTCTCTATTTATTTTCTGTCTCTTTATTATCTCTTTATTCTCTGTATCATTATTCTCCATCTTTTCAAATTTTTTCTCACAAAAGGAATGTGCACTCGGGTTTTGCCTCATCTTGTCTACCCTTCAACCCTCACCCCACTGAAGCAGCCTCCCCTTGATCTTATCTCCAGTAATTGTTTCTGCTTGAGAGACCTCATTCTACCCTTTGCCTTTTTCTCCCATTCTCTCCTCTTCTCTTCTCTCCCCTTCCCTCCTTCTCCCCCTTTTCCTCCTCTTGGCTTTCCCACTTCTGGCCAATCCCATCATTAAGGTTCCTCAGGGCCAAGCCAGGGCTCCTTTTTCTTCTCTCCCCACTCTGCACAATTTCCCTGGATAACCTCATTTGCCCTTGATGTCTCAGCCACCAGCTTCAGCCATATTCTTACTCCTTCAAACTGAGGAAGCCAAAGCCCCAGCCGCCTCCTCCAAAAAAAACGACATGCCACAGGATATTCTGCCCACAATTTGGGGAAATCATAACCCTTGATGCCTGCCCATGGGTACTTAGCCAGCTCCTCCCTTGACACCCTGTCTTCCTTTGGCTGCCAAAACACCACTTGCTCCTGCCTTTCTCTTACTTCTCTGACAGCTCCCTCTGAAGTTCCTTCTTGGCATACTTCTCTGCCTCTGTTTCTTCCTTAAACATTCTCATCCTCAAGACCCTGAACTTCCCTTCTCCAAACACCTTCTGAGAGAGGTCTTACAATATATGGCCATGGCTAGTAAAGAAGCAGATCCTGGGGTGAGTCCTGAGAGATGCACAAGAAATTCCTGTGGGAGCTATAAGACTCAGGGGCATGGAGCAAATGACCTCGCTGGACAAAACCTGACTGCAGTCTCCTGGGGCCACACTGACAACAGAGGACTTGGCAGGGTTGCAGACTCAGGACATTAAATACATGCCTGATGTTTAATGATTGTATCCTGTATTGACAATCAAGGCCTTCTAAATGTGCCATATTCAGCTTTTTTCAATAAATTACAAAAACTAGGCAGTTTGAAGCTACTTTTCAGCCACAGTAATTGGCTTTTAAATTGCTTAACAGGTAACACTACTTTATATATATATGGTAGTGTTCAAAACCTTTCTGAAGCTCTGGCTTTTTTCTGAACGACCGTACCTTACAAGTACTACTCTCCCTTGCAGGCAAACAGAACGTTCATATTTTTTGCATCAGATATCAAGTCGAATTTATTGTTACTTCACAAGTTCATACCCCATTCAAAAGCTCAACCTCTATTTACAGTTAGTTATGAGTTGAGACTTACTAGTGACAGACATACGTTTTAATTCTTGTGGTGGTTGCTTTAACTTATTTTTTATTTGTGTATATTTGAATCTTAAAATGCCAAAACACAGCATAAATTTCACGATATATTTTCTGAACAGTAAACATTTACTAAATGAAGAAAAAGTCCTTTTGAAGATTTTTGTGAGGTATGTAATTGTTCATTCAGTGTCAAAAATGGTAGAAAATCAGATATAAACCAGCATATACAGATATGCATAAAATATATGATTTCCTGAACTAGTACCAAAGGAAGTGATAAAATAACAGACATTTAATTAAGAGAAATTCAGGTGAAAAAAATAATCACAGCAGTAGTTGTAATAGTCTTCCACTTTATCATAATCAGTCTTGCATCTCAAATGACAATTTGAACATACTACTACCAGAAGTATTTTCTTATTTTATTTTTTTATTTTAGAGTTATGAGGTACATGTGAAGATATGCTACATAAGTAAACCACGTGCAGGTGATGTGTGGGCTTCTAGTGAGCCCTCCCTCCCCTTGGTAGTAGACATGGTACCCAATGGGTGGTTATATGTCCCTTATCCTTCCTCCCTCCCTCCCTTCCCCCTCCGCCCCTCCCTCCCTCCTTTAACTGTACCCAGTATTTCTTTTTCTTACCTTTGTGCTCATGTACCCAATGTTTAGGACCCACTTATGAGTGAGAATCTGTGGTATTTAGTTTTTTGTTTCTGTGACAGTTCACTTATAAAGATGGTCTCCAGCTGCATGTTGCTTCAGAGAACGTGATTTTGTTCTTCTTTACAGCTGTGTAGTATTCCATTGTGTATTTGTACCACATTTTCTTTATTCAGTCCACTTTCAATGGGCATCATCTGGGTTGGTTCCATGTTTTTGCTATCATGAATCATTCTGCAATGAGCATACATGTGTAGGTGTCTTTTTGGTACAGCAAATTACATTCCTCTGGGTATATTCCAGAACTGGGATTGCTGATCATATGGCAACTCAATTTTTAGTTCTTAGAGAAAACACCACACAACTTTCCACAAAGGATGAACTAGCTTATATTCCCACCAACAGTATCGATATATTCTTTTTTCTCTTCATCCTTGCCAACACCTATTTTTTTATTTACTATTTAATGATAGCCATCCTGACCCATGTAAGGTAGCATCTCATTGTAGTTTTGATTTGTATTTCTCTGATGATTAGTGAGGCTGAGCAGTTTTTCATGTTTGTTGGATGCTTGTGTGTCTTCCTTTGAGAAATGTCTGTTTATGTCCTTTGCCCACTTTCTATTTGATTTGCTTCCTTTCAATTCATTTCAGTTCCTTGTAGATCCTGAATATAAAGCCTTTGTCAGGTGCATACCTTGCAAATATTTTTTTCCCATTCTGTGGGTTGTCTTTTTCAGATTTTGCTGCATTTTCTTTTGAGGTCTTGGTCATAAATTCATTGTCTACACCAATGTTCTGGAGGGTGTTCCCTGTTTTCTTTTAAGATTGTTATAGTTTTAGGTTGCACATTTAAGTCATTGATCCATTTGGAGTCAATTTTTATATATGGTGATAAGTAGGGGCCCAGTTTCATTCTTCTGTATGTGATTAGCCAGTTTTCCCAGTACCATTTGCTGAATATGATTTCCCTTTCCCAGTGTTTGTTTTTGTCAACTTTGTCAAAGATGAGTTGGTTGAAGGTCCACAGTTTTATTTCTGGATTCTCTATCTTGTTCCATTGGTCTATGTGTCTACTTTTGTATCAATACAATGCTGTCTTGGTTATTATAGCCTTGCAGTAAAGACACTAATGGAAGTGTAGTGTCTCTATGTTTATTCTTTTTGCTCAAGATTGTTTTATCTATCTGGGCTTCTTTTTGCTTCCATGTGAATTTTTGTATTGTCTTTTCTAGGTTTGTGAAAAATGACACTAGCAATTTGATAGAAATTGTGTTGAATCTGTAGATTGGCTTGGGTAAAATGAACATCTTGATATCTTCCAATCCATGGGCATAGAATATTCTTCCATTTGTGTTGTCCTTGACTTCTTTGAACAGTGTTTTGTAGTCCTCGTTGTAAAAGTCTTTCACCTCTTTGGTTAGATGGATGTGGAGGTGTGTGTGTGTATGTGTGTGTGTGTGTGTATGACTATTGTGAATGGGATTGTATTTTTTGGAGGGGGGATTATATTTTTTATTTGGTTCTCAACCCGCTTGTTGTTGGTATATAGAAATACAACTGTTTTTTATGCATTGATTTTGTATCACTAGACTTTACCAAAGTTGTTTATCCATGCAAGAAGGTTTTTGAAGGACTCTCTAGAGTTTTCTAGATATAATATCATAAGACCCACAAAGAGGGATAATTTGACTTCCTCTTTTTCTATATGGATACCTTTAGTACCTTTATCCTGCCTGCTTTCTTTGGCTAGGACTTTCAGTACTATGTTGAATAGGAGGGGTAAGAGTGGACATCCTTGTTTTGTTCCAGTTCTTAGGGTGAATACTTTCAGCTTCTGCCCATTAATTATGATGTTGGCTGCAGATTTTATCAGGAAGGAATGTGGGATTTCATTGAATGATTTTTCTTTGTCTAATTAGGTAATCATGTGGTTCTTGGTTTTATACCTGTTTATGTGATAGATTACATTTATTGATTTGAATAAGTTGAACCAGTCTTGCATCCTGGGATTGAAACCCACCTGGTCATGATGGATGATCCTTGAAATGTGCTGTTGGATATGATTTGCTAGAATCTTGCTGAGAATTTTTGCATCTATGTTCATCAGGGAAAATGGCATGAAATTTTCCTTCCTTATTGGATCTTTGCCATTTGGGGATATCAGGATGATATTAACTTCACAGAATGAGCTATGAAGAATTCCTTCTCAATTGCTTGGAATACTTTCAGTAGGATTGATATCAGTTCTTCTTGTATTTTTTGTAAAATTACGCTGAGAAACCATCTGGTCCAGGGCTTTTGTGGCAGGCAAGTTTCTTATTACTGAGTTGATTGCTTGGATTTTTACTAGTCCTTTTAGGGTTTCAGTTTCTTCCTGTTTCAATATTGAGAGATTATGTGATGCCAGGAATTCATCCATTTCCTCTAGATTTTCTAGTTTATTCACATACAGATGTTCATATTAGTCTCTCATAATCTTTTGTATTTATTCAGGGTCCGTTGTAACATAACCTTTTTCATTTCTAATGTGTTTATTCAAATTTTCTTACTTTTTTTGCTCTCTATTTAATTTAACTATGACTTTATTTTAACAATTTTCACTTTTTCTACTAATTCTTAAATTGCATTGCTTTTGTCTTTCTAACTCCCTTAGGTTGACATTAGACTGTTCACTTGGGATTCCTCTAGTTTCTTGATATGTACATGCAATATTACAAACTTACCTCTCAGCACTGATTTTATGGTATCCCAGAAGTTTTGATGTGTCGTGTCTTTGATTTCTTTTGTTTCTAAGAATATTTTTATGTCTGCCTTGGTTTCTGTGTTAACCCCATAGTCATTCAGAAGCATGTTGTTTAATTTCTATGTATTTATGTGTTTGAGGGGGTTCCTGTTGGTGATGATATTTTTTTATTCCACTGTGATCTGAGAAGATGTTTGGCATTATTTTGACCTTTTGAAATTTGTTCACACTTGATTTATATCCAACTATGTTATTAATCTTGGAGTATATTCCATGTGTTGGTAAGAAGAATGTATATTCTGTGGTTGTTGGATGGAGTGTTCTGTAGATGTCTATTAGGTCCAATTGGTTGAGTCTCAAGTTAAGATTTCAGATTTCCTTGTTAGTTTTTCTTCCTTGATGATCTATCTGTCTAAGGCTATCTCCAACTATAATTGTATGTTATCTATGTCTTCTCTTGGTTTAATTAGCAATTGTTTTATAAATGTGGGTGCTCCTATGATGGGTGCATAAATATCCAAGATGGATATTGGTGGCTTGAGCCTTTTATCATTATGTGATGTCCTTCAGTGTCCCTTTTGACTTTTTATTGGTTTAAAATCTGTTTTGTCTAATATAAGAATAGCTACTCCTGCTCTTTTTTGTTTTCCATTTGCCTGCAAGATTTTTCTCCAACCTTTTACCTTGAGCCTGTGGGTGTCATTCGCAGTGAGATAGGTTTCCTGAAGGCAGCAGAAGGATGGATTATCCTTCTTTATACAATTTACCACTCTATGCTTTTTGAGTGGTGCATTCAGTCTGTTCATGTTTAAGTTAATTGTTAATATGTGGGGGGGGTGGGGTTCTGTCACATTGTTATTAAGAAACTGCTTGACTTTTTAGGTTTTGTGATTGATTTTTATGGTCTATAAGGTCTGTGCTTGTCTATGCTTTTGTGATGGGTGTAAAAATTCTTTCATTTCTAGGCCTAGAAGTTTCTTAAACATCTCCTGAAGGGCTAATCTGGAGGTGGCATAGTCTCTTAGGGATTTACATGTCTGAGAAGGATTTTAATCTTCCTTCATTAATGAAACTTAGCTTAGCAGGAAAGGAAATTCTTGTTGGAACTTTTTTAAAGAATGTTAAAGATAGGAGCCCAGTCTCTTCTGACTTGTAATATTTCTAGTGAGAAGTCTGTAGCAATTCTGATGACTATTCCTTAGTAGATTGTCTGTCCTTTCTCTTTGGTTGCCTTTAATGTTTTTTTCTTTCATGCACACCTTGGGGTGACAGATTATTATATGTTTTGTGAGTAGTCTACCAGAAGTATTTTCTTACTTTAAAACTGAAAGCAAATTCTCAGGTTCCAGGATGAAATCTACTGCAATTATCTAACATGTAATCCTTCCATTTCATTTTACAGAGATTATCAAAGATCTAAATGCCTCACCTTTTTTTTTTTTTTTGCAGACCCACTGATGCACCTACTGACAATGCAGATAAAACATACCCTTTGCTTGTGCAATATTTTTCTTGGGATAAAGCCTTGTGAGTAAATCCCTTCCAAATCAAACTTCAGAAACAAGAGCAAATTTTTGTAGAGACTCTCTTATTGAGTTAGGATTTAATGAGAAAAAATGTACTACATTGGTAGAAATAATACAAATACAAACATTAGTGGGTGTTTGCATAAAGTCACACAGTATTTATTCAATGTTGGAACAAAGATTGCATAATTCTAGGGAAGATACCCTTCCCATATTCTGCATAATGACACTCAAAGAGTATCTGATGTCCTTTCTGTTAACATTGAAGTAATTGTCATGAAATTATTCTCTTATTTTGGCATTTACACTGTCCAAATTGAGCAAATAAAAGATTTTTTTAATTTGAAAAAGTGTCAACATTCAGTATTCTTCAATTCTCCTGCATTCAAAAATAGTTGGCTCTCTTTAACAAATACAGTTGAGACAATTCATAGTTTATTTGAAGCATTTAACTCATTCTGAAGAAACTCTCCCCAAATTCTTATTTTAATAACCTATTGAATGAAGTCTATTTATTTCATGTTCATAGTTGTCATTATCTTCTTAGCAATAGAATTGCAAACTGAAAAAAAGAGCAGATACAGTTATTGAGGCAATACAATGCTTAAAGGGACTTGATTGCAATAAAGAAAAAAACTTAATAAAAACTTTATCCACTTAAGTGTCAAGGCTATTCCTGAAAGGGACAGCATTACTTATAAACATGAAAATAAATTCTGACTTGACATGAATAATTATTATGGGACTTTTCATGACTATATTTTGAGATGGATTTCAACCCTTGAAGAATTTAATTCTTTTACATGGGTGGTACTAAATACTCTTCCAGCATGGAAACAAGTGGAGTCATCATGTGTGATTTTGAGAAAGGAAATAAAAATTGATAATAAACAGTAGACAATATTTTTTTTGAAAATTGTTGATAAAGAAATGCAAGTTAATCCTGAAGAATGGGAAAACAAATTATGCCATGAAAGATGGTATTATATGCTTCAACAAATAAAATTGGAAGAGAAATTATCAGAGTTAACTTTATGTCAGTGCATGTTTAGTATATTGGTTCATAATGCTAATATATAGCATGTTTTCTCATTAAAGAATGTTCAGTGAACAAAAGAACAAAATTAATTAGATGTGATCAGTGTAGATGCCATCTTACAATGTAAATGGAACATAGACTGTAACTGCAATGAATTTTATAAACAAATTCTTCAAAACTAGGAACTTGTTTTTTGTGTAAATTTAAGGAGTACAAGTGTAGTTTTGTTGCATTAATATGTTATATAGTGTGAAGGCTGGGCTTTTCAAGTATCCATCACCCAAATGATGTACATTGTACCCATTAAGTAATTTCTCGTCCTTCACCTTCTCCCACCGTCCCACCCTTTCAAGTCTCCAATGTCTATTATTCTGCACTCTATGCCCATGTGTACACATTATTTTAATGAAAACCAAATCATCACAATATAATTAAACAAAAAGGGTATGTACAGTAATTTAAATATTTATAATTTACTTTAGATAAGCAACAAATACTTTTTAATTTAAGTATATCCCATTCAACATTTTTCTTTTGCCTCAATGTAGATAAACATAAGTAACTAGAAGTCAAATGTAACTGGTTGTCCTGTATTTTTATTTGCTAAATCTGGCAACCCCATTCATAAAGAGAATGTGTCCCCCTCTAGCAATTGAAACTCTAAACTCACACACATTTGGAAAACCTTGGTATGGATATAACCCAAAGGAATTCCTTTCTATGATTATCTTGGAATTATTAAAGTGAATTAGGGTCTCAATGATCCTACTATACTAATGTCATAGTCACAACCTTAAGACAATGAGAAACCTACTTAAATGGAAAATAATCACCCTGACAGAAACGGAGATGTGTGGAAAGACCTGAATGAAGTGATGATAAAACTGTAGTGCGGGCAAGGTTGAAGATAAGATACTAGTTTGAGGAGGACTGAGAAGAACATTGGCTTTATGCACCAGCAAGGAGCATAAGAAACAGATGAAAAGAGAAGAGAAGAGGTTTGAATGAAGACAAGTTGGTTGTTTATTCCTACCAAAGTAAACGTAGCTGAGAGACATTCAAGCACAGATGTGTAGCAGGCCATTGAATATATGGATTTAGAGCTAAAGAAAAAAAATTTCCTGTGTTAAGAAGAATTAATAAGAGAGGTATTGCAGAGAGGATCACAGGTATAGTCAGGGCTGAATATATAACTGCCTCATAGACTAGAAGGACTCCCACTTCTGATGTTCCAAAACTTACTATGTAAATGCCTATATGTTGAGAAGGACCCTAGCCTGAACATGGTAGGTTCTAGGCTGGCTTCTAGGAATGGAAAGGATTCTGATGTGGGCTAAGGTAACTAGATTTGTGTCTGTCTTTGGGGTAAAGAAGGACGTTAGGCAAAGAATGGGTGACCAGAAGTTTGAAAGTAATGGGCACTCTGGAGTATGGGTATGGATTCATGCTTAAATAAGTGGGGAGTGACAAGTTGTGCCTTGTGTGGCCTAGGATGTACCAAGCAAGATCAGATTGGGAATTGTCCTTATGTGAACTAGGTGGAGTAAGAGCTTTGGTATGTGATGTACCCGAACAAGGAGTGCATGTCTTTTATTACTGGCATAGTCAAAGAAATGAGCGGAACAGAAGTGAAGGGCTCTGAATATGAGTAGGGGCTGCTGTCCTGATGCTTGTGAGGAGGACTTTGGGGCCAGATTTGTGTTGAGAACTCACTCAGCAACTGAAGGGCAAGGAGAAGGATCCTGTCCTGAGCAAGGTATTTTTTATAAACTTCTATTGTCTGGATTGAAGGCCTTTCAGAAACCTCTGTAATTTAATGATGTGGTGTGAACCCCAGTAGTAACCAAAATTAATAAATTAGTCTTCATTTCATTCATTCACCTGAGCTACATATAAATGTGTGAATTTTTCTCTCCACAGAATCCCTTAATACACTAAAGTTCCTAACCTAACAGGGAGAGCCCTTTCTCACTATCTGTAGGTCTGAGCCCTTGTAAGTCAATATTTCTCAAACTCTCTGAGGTAAAGGTTCATTGTAATAGGATTCAGCAAATATTACATAATATTTTGCCAAAAATATAAGCATTTTTGAGCAAGCCGTGTCCTCATAAATGACCAAATGCTATATATTATGGATGATCATATGCTGTGATACCAAACCTATTGTGAGACTTCTGTGTCTGTATTGTCCAACCTGGTGGAGAGTAAAGAACCATTTCTGGCCCAGCCTTAGTCACATGCAGCTCAAAGACACATAAAAAATATCATGACAATGGTCACAATGCAACTAATTTAACTTTTGTGTAACAGAGGTTGATATCAACATAGCCACGTGATCAGTTTCCACAGAATTACAGGATGTCAGAGTTGTAAAGAACCATCAAGTTGAACTCCTCCAGTTTTCACATGAAGAGACAGACCTGGTTTTGCTTTGCTTCACAAGTATTTACTGCCATCTATTGTGTTCTGTGTGGTGTGCAAGATGTATGGGGAACACAGATGATGTAGAGAGGGTCTCTGTCCTTGAACAGCTCATAGTGTTGAGGGGGAGACACGTGGACAGATAATTTCAATCACAGCCTTGATTGCATCTCTAATTTATACTAGACTTTTTACATATGTCATTCCAAAAAAAACCCTGAGAGGTAGGTCTTTGACCTTGCACAGATGTAGACACAGCTGATGGTAACTCATCTAGTAAGTGATAAAGCTTGGAATATACACTCAGGTCTGTCTGACTCCAATGCCAGTCCTCTTCCCACTCATCATGGCAACACTTCATTTGTTTTACAGATGCTGAGATATAGCTGTCATTCTTGTTGACATAGCCGCATTTATCTCAACATGGATCACATCAGGACAATCCAGGCAGCCATTAGGGCAGAGCATTCCTATGAAGTACTAGGTCAGAGCGCTGTGTCAGATCTCAGAGGATCCATGCTGAACCCAACAGGACTGGGTTCCTACTTTCTTTTTTAAAAATTTTTATTTATTTCAATAACTTCAGAGGTACAAATGGTTTTGGTTACATGGCTTCATAGCTGCTTTGCATAGTGGTGAAGAAGTCAGGGCTTTAAGTGTATCCATCACCCCCACTGATCCACATTGTACCTGATAGATGATTTTTCATCACTCACACTCTTGCCGTACTCCCTCTTCTGAGTCTGATTGTTTGTGAATCTGTAAGAAAAGGCAACTTGGAAAGTGACAGCTTCAGGAAAGATGGAATCTTTCACAGCCTGAAGAGTTTGTAAGCTTAGACTACCCATACTGTCCCCGCCCTTTAAGGGGGATCTATTTCTAAAAGAGAACAGCTCTCCAGAAACGGAGGTTTCCTGGACAAAAGAAAGTACCTCCAAACCCTGTGCCTTTCTTAACTGGGCAGTTTCACCTGCATGGTTCATTTGGTGGCGTGTGGGGGGGGGGGGGCGGGGCGGGTGCGGATACTAAGAGACTTCTAGTAATATTTTCCTAAAAGTTGTCTCCTAATCATAGTCTGCATGGTATTTCACAGATTTTAAGACTACAAGGGCAAGTAGAACCACTAGAAAAAAAGGTGGAGCCTGTGAAATAAAATACAACATTATTATGAAAGAATGTGGTTTAATAGAAAGAGTGTGAGACTGAGGAATCAGACAGACCTAGGGCCTTGTGACCTTGAGCAAGTAACCTAACTTCTCTGACTCTCGGATTATTCGCTTATAAAATGGGACTGAGGAGTTAAATTAAGTTTGTAATAGGATCAAACATTAATCAAGTCTCCATAAAAATTGATTACTATTATTTTCTGGACTTATACATAGCATAATAAGATTTGAAGGCTAAATTTAAAAGCTTAAGCTTGACTCACTAAGAGGAATCACAGGACTCAGCATATAGTCATACTTACGGCTAAAATATGTTACAGTAAAAGGATTCAACAAAATCAGCAAAGGAAAAAGATGTAAACAACCAAGTCTAGGGGAAATTAGGCACAAGCCTCCAGATTCTTCTCCCAGTGGTGTCACACAAGACATGCTTGATTCTTCCAACAACAAGTTGTGACAATGCATGTGATATCTTATCTGCAGGAAAGTTTCTTAGAGATTCACTGCCCAGGGATTTTACTGGGGATTCATCACATAGATACCAAACTTCTAGACTCTCAGAAGGAAAACAGATATTCAATATAACCACATTGTTTGTACAAACAATTTAGGTTCAGTGAACCATTCTTATCAGTTCTGGGAATGGTGAAAACCTTCCTGAAATTTAAGTTTTCAGATGCCAGCCAAATGCCAACCTTGCAATCAGGCCTTTCAAAGGATAACTGCCAAACTTGCTATGTTAAGTCTTTTCTGCACACTTACAAATTGTTATCACCAGCCCTGATAGCACCTTTAAACTCCAGGCCCCATATATCCAACTGCCTATTAGATAACTTCACTAAAGTCTCAAAGATAATTCAGATTTGACATCATAGCTACCAGTTATTGAAAATTGACTCTGCCTTTGTACTATTCTAAGCACTTTAGATATACTAAGTTGTTTAATCCTCAGGGAAATCACATGGAGTAGTATCATTACCTGCATTTTGAAAATAAGAAAACTGAGGTATAGAGAGTTAACAACTCACCTCCAGACTATGCACTTAGTAATTTGTGGGAGGGGGATTCAATTCCAGTCACTCTGACTCCAGAACCCATGTTCTTAATGACTATTCAGTCTTGCCTCAACATATTCGCAATCAAACTCATGATCTTTTCTCTCCACTCCTCCTCTTTCAGGTTTTCCTATCTCTACAAAAATTATCACCTTCTACTCTTACCAGGTGGGACACACCCTTGATAGCTTTCTATCTCTCCCCTCACCACCCCCCATAACTAATTAACATTAAGTTATGTCTGCTTTTCTCTTAAACGTCTCTTGAATATACTAAGATTTCTCCATCTTTACCTTCATTCGGCTAATTTAAGCTACCATTATGTAAATCAATGCAATAGCCTCTGCATTGATTCCTAATCTTATGAACCATATGGATGTAGTCAATTAACTAGGGATTGTGGAGTAACAAAATAGAATAGCCCCAGACAGACTTCACAGAACTAACCTGCCATATTAACTTGGAATTTTCACATGATAGAAAACTCTAATTCTGTCTTGTTTAAATTGAGATTATTTTGAGTCTTTGTTAAATGTATAGTTATATCCTAACTGATATAAAGCATTCCTTGTGGTACACATGCTCAGGACAGGCCACAGGACTATGCACTAAAAGGCATTAGAAATATTATTTTTGGCGGGCTCGGTGGCTCAGCCTGTAATCCCGCGCCTTTGGGAGGCTGAGCTGAGTGGATTGCCCAGGCCCGCGGGTTCGAGACCTGCCTGGGCAACTTGGCAAGACCTCATCTCTACAATAAATAAAAAATCAGCCAGGCATGGTAGTGCACGCCTGTAGTTCCAGCTACTGGAAGGCTGAGGCGGAAGGATCGCCGGAGCCCAGCAGGTCGAGGCTGCAGTGGCCAGGAGCGGCCACTGCACTTCAGTCTGGGCAACAGAGTGAGACTCCAACTCAAAAAAAAAAAAGAAATATTATTTTTACATGAAAATAATGCTGATATATTATGAAGGAGATTGCAAAACTCAAATTTTTAAGATAAGACATAGGATCTAAAAAAAATTCCCACTTGTAGCAGGTTCCCTCTAGCTCTGTCCCCAGATTCTCTTAGGTATCAATTCACTCTGCTCACTCACTATGGTAGTAAGGTTTGAGCATCCCTTTCTGTAGCACAGTGCTATCAGTACCTGAAGGACACACCAACTCCCCATCCAATCACTGTTTTGAAGATAATGAAGCCACTTAAATAAACTTGGTAGCAAACAGATTTTATGGGTGACATTGCTAAGGATGAAAATATAACATACTAAAATAAGGAGAAATTGTTAGATTTAGAAATATGTATGGGACAAGTACTGATAAGGGATCCTATGCGTCAAGTATTTTGAGAATGTTTTGTACATTATATATCACTGGTAGAAGCAGAATATATTGAATTGTAGAAATTAAATGAATATAATTTGGTTAATAAGAACAGGTCTCAAAGCAATAGTATGTTTGGAAATGCAGGATTTATGCAGGAATAATAGTAATTTTTAGAAAGAGCCAATCTGGCATGTAAGGAGCTTAGAAGTTGTCACTCCATCCTAACAATAAGTAAACAGCTTAACAAATGAAAAACTCCCCAACTCTTCCTACATCTGTCAGAGAAATTAGATCACAGGGCAAACCATTGCCCCATAATTGGAGAGACAGACAGGTGAAGACAAAAAAAATCACAACTTATCAAAGCAGAAACCCATGAACAGAAAGCTCCATGGGAACTAGTATAAGGATTAAAAAAATATGAATTTTAGTTCATCAATTGCTGAGGCACAGAGTGGATGAGACTAAGAGTAAAAAACTTGAGGAGAGCCCACTCAGGGGGAGGGTCTCACACTTTTGTGAGTTTCACCTCCAGAAGCTCAACCAGGTTCTCACATTGAATACTGGAGAAAAATCCCCTTGTGTTTCTGGTAGGGGCAGGAGAAAAGAAACGATTTTGAAATATGCCGGAGCATTCTGTTCTTCTTAACAAGACCTTCTCTCAAGAAAAACAATTCTACCTGTGCCTAAACTATTGGTGTTTTTATCAGAACCAAACCAACCTGGGGGAAGGGAAATACTCAATTCCAGCCCATTCTACCACCTAAGGGGAGGAGAAAAACCTAAGAAGCACTAGTAAAGTTCACAACTCAGAGGCACAAGCTCACTAAAATATTGAAATCTAATCTAATCATAGGACCATAGAATGCTCCCCCTCCCCTCATACTTTACCACCACTTTACTAAAGATCTATTTATAACAGTTCTTTTTACCAAGTTTACTATGTTTGGCTATCAAGAAAAAAATTACAAGGCATACAAAAAGGAAAAAAGCACACTTGAAAAGACAGAGCAAACATAAGAATCAGATTTAGATATGGCAGGGATGTTGAAATTATCAGACCTGGAATTTAAAACATTTATGATTAATATGCTGTGATGAATGAAATATTATGCAGCCATAAAAAAGGCAACAACTTGGATGGATTTAGAGTCAATCATACTCAGTGATCTATCACAGAAACAAAGAGCAGAGTACCACATGTTCTCACTCATAAGCAGACCCTGAATATTTACCATAATATTATAAGAAAGGGATTGGCAGTAGCAGAATACTGCTGAGAGGGGGGGCACAAGATTGATAAGGGTACCTGATCTCAAACCAGGCAAAGTGAGGACCAAAGGGAAGCCCAAACTTTACCTGTATGATGACCACTTGTATACTTAATCCTGAATTGTACCCCACATCTTTAAAATATAAATAGATAAATAAAATAAAAATATGCTGTGATGATTAACTTTACAATTTTTTACTTTATGATGATGTAAAAGTGACATGCATTCAGTACACTCCTTGATTTCAGGTGGGTGCATCAAAATGTAACCCCATCATATGTCAAGGAGCATCTGTATTCAAGTGTGTGTGTGTGTGTGTGTGCACGCGCACACACGCACGTGCATGGGTACATGCACACACACGCACATGCTTATGTATGATCATGTATAACTAAAATGAATGATAGTAATGATACAAGGGATGGAAGGAATTAGAATATCTGTGTTATAAAGTATTTGCACTACTTGTGAAGTGGCATAATGTTATTTGAAAGTAGACTTTACAGTAATCAAAACAGCCTGGTATTGGTACAAGAACATAGACCAATGGAACAAGATAGAGATTCCGGAAGCAAAGCCTCAATTCTTCAACCAACTCATCTTTGACAAAGCCTCCAACAACAACCAGTGGGGAGAGGAGAACCTATTCAGTAAATGGTGCTGGGAAAACTGGCTGACCACATGCAGAAGACTCAAATAGGACCCCTACTTACCACCATTCACAAAAGTCAACTCTAAATGGGTCAAAGACCTAAATGTAAAACCTCAAACTATAAGAATCTTAGAAAACTCAGGAGACACCCTTATGGAAATTGGAACTGGGAACCAATTCCTACTCAGAATCCTAAAGGCCAATACCTTAAGAAATAAAATAGACAAGTGGGACCTCATCAAATTAATGAGCTTCTGCAAAGCAAAAGAAACCATCAAGAGAGCAGAGAGACAGCCCAAAGAATGGGGGGAAACATATTTGCCAACTGTTTATCTGACAAAGGCCTAACATCTAGGATCTAGAAGGAACTCAAACGTGCCAAAAGGAAAAAAACAAACAGCCCCTTTAAGAAGTGGGCAAAAAACATGAATAGACACTTCTCAAAAGAAGATACACGAGCAGTCAATAGACACATGAAAAAGTGCTCAGCCTCACTCATCATCAGAGAAATGCACATCAAAATCACATTGAGATACCACCTAACCCCTGTAAGAATGGCCATCATTAATAAAACAAACAACAACAGATGCTGGCAAGGATGTGGAGAAAAAGGAAAGCTTCTACACTGCTGGTGGAAATGCAGACGAGTACAACCTCTTTGGAAGACAGTGCGGCGATTTCTGAAAGAACTAGAAATTGACCTTCCATATGACCCAGCAATTCCCCTATTGGGAATATACCCGAAGGAATTCAAATCATTCTATAAAAAAGATACCTGCACACGTATGTTTGGTGCAGCTCTATTCACAATAGCAAAAACATGGAACCAACCGTGTTGCCCATTGAAACTGGACTGGATTTAAAAAATGTGGTACATATACACAATGGAATATTATGCAGCCATAAAGAAGGACAAATATATGGACTTTGCAAGAACTTGGATGGATTTGGAGTCAATCATACTCGGTGATTTATCACAGAAACAAAGAACAGAGTTCCATATGTTCTCACTCATAAACGGACCTTTAACATTTATAACGCTTTGGGACGGCATTTGGCTGTGCTGGTAAAGTGTCTGGGGTGTGGGGGTGGGATTGGCAGTTGAGAGAAACTGCTAGGGGAGGGAAGGGCATGCCTCATCAACAAGGGTACCTGCATGATCAATGTTTATATACCTAACCCTGAAATGTACTCCACATCTTTATAATAAAAATTTAAAAAAAGAAAACAGACTTAAGTTAATTGAAAATCCATATTGCAAGTTTTAGTGCAACCACTTGAAAAGTAAAAACATAGGATCATATATGCTAAGGAAGTTGAGAAAATGAAACCATAAAATGCTCAATTTAGGAATGCAAAAGACAGAAAAAGAGTGGAAGACAAAAATAAGAACAAAGAACCAAAGCAACAAATAGAAAATATTGACAAATACGGTGGATATTAGTACAACTATGTCAATAATTGCTTTACTTTTATTTTATTTCATTTTATTATAAAAATGTGGGGTAGAAATAAGGATAAACTATATAAGTAGGTTGTATACATGTGAAGTTTGGGTTTCTTTTTTTTTTTTGAGTTGGAGTCCCACTCTGTCACCCAAGCTGGAGTGCAGTGGCACACTCATGGCCACCCAAGCGTCAACCAGCTGGGCTCAGGCGATCCTGCCACCTCAGCCTTCCAAGTAGCTGGAACTACAGGCGCGTGCTACCATGTCCAGCTAATTTTTTATTTATTGTAGAGTAGAGGTCTCACCAAGTTACTCAGGCTGGTCTTGAACCCATGGGCTCAGGCAATCCACTCATCAGCCTCCCAAAGTGCTGGGATTACAGGTTGAGCCACCAAGCCCATCCAAGTTTGAGCTTCTAACTGGTCCTTACTCTCCCTAGTAGTGGACCAGGTATCCTTTGGGTTGCCACGTGTCCCCCTTCCCTCCCTCAGCAGTGTCCAGCAGCTGCCCAGTCCTCCCTTGTGCTAATCTAACTAATGTTTGAGGCCCACTAATGAATGAGAACATGCAGTATTCTCCACATTCATGCTAGCATCTGTGGTTTTTTGACTTATTAATAATATCCATCTTTACCAGAGTTAAGTGGTATTTCAATTGTAGTTTTGATTTGCATTTCTCTGAAGATTAGTGAGGCTGAGCAGTTTTTCATGTGTCTGTTGGCTCTAGTATGTCGTCTTTTGAGATGTGTCTGTTCATGTTCTTTGTCTACTTTTTAATGGAGTGTTTTTTTTTTCTTTTTACTTAGTTTATGTTCTTTGTAGATCCTGGATGTTAGGCCTTTGTCAGATGCATAATTTGCAAATATTTTTCCCATTCTGTGGGTTGTCTCTTTACTCTGTTGATGGTTTCTTTTGCTGTGCAAAAGCTGTTCAGTTTGATGAGGTCCCACTTGTATATCTTAGCTTTTATGGTATTCACAACTGACCCCAAAGAAATACAAAAGATTATTCGAGATTACTATGTACACTTGTATGGCAACAACCTTGAAAATCTAAATGAAAAGAAGGACTTTCTGACATCACAAAACCTCCCAGATTGAAACAAGAAGAAATCGAGACTCTAAATAGAAAAATAACAACCCAGGAAATCAACTATGTCATAAGAAAATTACCTACAAAAAAAGCCCTGGATCAGATGGCTTTCCAACAAAATTCTACAAAACATACAAGGAGGAACTTATGCCAATCCTATAGAAAGTATTCCAGGCAGTCGAGAAAGATGGAGATCACCCAAAATTGTTTTTTGAAGCTAACATCACATTGATATCCAAACTGGGTAAAGATAGAGCAAAAAAAGAAAACTACAGGTCGATATCCTTGATGAACATAGATACTAAAGTTCTCAACAAGAGTCTAGAAAACCGGATCCAACAACACATCTCAAAATTCATCCACCAAGACCAAGTAGACTTCATCCCCAGGATGCAGAACTGGTTCAACATCTGCAAGACCATAAATGTAATTAAATACATCAACAGATGTAAAAACAAAACCACATGATTATATCATTAGACACAGAAAAAGTTTTTGATAAAATACAGCACCCCATCTTGATAAAAACCCTCGAACATTTAGGCATAGATGGAACATACCTCAAAATAGTAAGAGCCATCTATGAGAAACCCACAGCCAACATACTGCTAAACCAGAACAAGACAAGGATACCCACTCTCACACCTGCTGTTCAACAGAGTTTTGGAAGTCCTAGCTAGAGCAATCAGACAAGAGAAGGAAATCAGGGGTATCCAAACAGGAAAAGAGGAAGCCAAGTTATCCCTCTTTATAGACGACATGATTCTACACCTCAAAAACCCAACAGAATCTGTCAAAAACCTCCTTGCACTGAAAAAGGACTTTGGCAAAGTCTCGGGTATAAAATAAATGAGCAAAAGATAGTCGCATTTCTTTTTTTTTTTTTTTTAGTTGGAGTCTCACTCTGTCTCCCAGACTGGAGTGCAGTGGCCGCTTCCGGCCACCACAGCGTCGACCTACTGGGCTCCAGCGATCCTTCCACCTCAGCCTTCCAAGGAACTGGAACTACATGCGTGCGCTACAACGTCCGGCTAATTTTTTGATTTATTGTAGAGATGAAGTCTTACCAAGTTGCCCAGACGGGTCTCAAACCCGCCGGCTCAGGCAATTCACTCACCTCAACCTCCCAAGGCGTGGGATTACAGGCTGAGCCACCAAGTCCGGCTGACAGTCGCATTTCTATACACCAACAATAAACAAACAGAAACTCAAAAAAGAAGCACAACCCCATTCACAATAGCCACAAAAAAAATGAAATACCTCAGCATCTTCCTAACCAGAGAAGTGAAAGACCTTTACAATGAAAACTACAAAACACTGCTCAAAGAAATCAAAGATGACACAAACAAATGGAAAAATATTCCATGCTCTTGGATCGGAAGAATCAACATTGTTAAGATGTCCATCCTACCCAAGGTAACCTACAGATTTAATGCAATATCCATTAAATTACCAGCATCATTCTTCTCAGACCTGGAAAAGACAATACGGGATTTCATATAGAAACATAAACAACCACAAAGAGCCAAAACAATCCTTAGCAAAAGAAACAAATCAGGAGGCATCATACTTCCAGACTTTAAACTTTACTATAAGCCTACAATAGTCAAACCTGGTATTTATACAAGAACAGGCATATGGCCCAATGGAACAGGATAGAGATTCTGGAAGCAAAATATCAATTTCTCAACCAACTCATCTTTGACAAAGCCTCCACAATCAACCTAGGAGAGGAGAACCTATTCAGTAAATGGTGCTGGGAAAACTGGCTTACTACATGCAGAAGATTAAAAAAGACCCCTACCTATCACCCTACACAAAAATCAACTCTAAATGGATTAAAGATCTAAATGTAAAACCTCAAACTATAAGAA
>CAUYQG010004011.1:0-10419 GCA_963574415.1 Tarsius wallacei
CGCGCCTTGGGAGGCTGAGGTGAGTGAATTGCCTGAGCCCGCGGGTTCGAGACCCGCCTGGGCAACTTGGCGAGACCTCATCTCTACAATAAATAAAAAATCAGCCGGGTGTGGTAGTGCGCGCCTGTAGTTCCAGCTACTTGGAAGGCTGAGGCGGAAGAACCCCCGGAACCCAGCAGGTCGAGGCTGCGGTGGCCGGGAGTGGCCACTGTACTCCAGTCTGGGTGACAGAGTGAGACTCCAACTCAAAAAAATAAAAAAATAAAAAATAATAATAATAATAGTACTGCCGGGCTTGGTAGCTCAGCCTGTCATCCCAGCACTTTGGGAGGCCAAGGTGAGTGGATTGCCTGAGCCCGCGGGTTCAAGACCAGCCCAGGCACCTTGGCGAGACCTTGTCTCTACAATAAATAAAAAATTAGCCGGGCATGGTAGCATTCACCTGTAGTGCCGGCTACTTGGAAGGCTGAGGCGGAAGGATCACCTGAGCCTGGCAAATTGATGCTGGGGTGGCTGTGAGTGTGCCACAGCACTCCAGCCTGGGCGACGAAGTGAGACTACAAATAAATAAATAAATAAATAAAATAGTACTAGTCAAGTGAAGCAAAGAGAGTAGAGAAGGAACAAAGAAAACTGTAACTGGTTGCGATCAGTTCGTTGTAAACACCACTGCACTCAAACAAGCCATGGGTTTGTTCTTTGATGGGACAAAGTCACACCTTTCATGGTATCAAAAAAGAAGATTTTTAAAAGATGGGCAAATGCAATTAGGCTTGTGGTTTTTCAGTTGGATGAGAACGTTTCTTTCTGATGATTGTTATTTTCTCAAAAAAATATGAGAAGTTATTAGTTATGGTAGGGTAAGAGAAGAGAGTATAAGGGTTTGAAGAGAGAAAGCATGAAATAAACTATCTTTGGTAGTGGGAAAGTGAACTTTCTTTCTTTTTAAGAGATGAAGTTGGGCAACCCCCTGGTCCCCTCCTGCTTTTCTGTCCCCTCAATAAATCTGCTTTAAAAAAAGAAAAAAGAAATGGGGTCGCCAGGCATGGTAGCTCACGCCTACAATCCCAGCACTTTGGGATTGACTGAGCCCAGAGCTTTGAGACTAGCCTGGGCAACTTGGCAAAACCTTGTCATTTTTTTTTTCTCACACACCTATAGTCCCAGCTACTCTAGAGGCTGAATTGGAAGGATTGTCTGAGCCCAGGAGGTCGTCTTTTCTTTACAATAAATAAAAAATTAGCAAGGAGTGGTGGTTCATGCCTGTAATCCCAGTACTTTAGGAGGCTGAGGCAAGAAGACTGCCTGAGTCCAGGGGTTCAAGACCAGCCTAGGCAACTTGGCAAGAACTTGTCTCTACAATAAATTAAAAAATTAGCTGGGCATGGTGGTGTGCACCTGTGGTTCCAGCTACTTGGAAGGCTGAGGCGGAAGGATCGCCTGAGTCCAGTAGGTCGAGGCTGTGGTGGTTGTGAGTGTGCCACTGCACTCCAACCTGGGCGACAGAGTGAGACTCTGACTTTAAAAAACAAAAACATTAGCTGGGCACGGTAGCACGTGCCTGTAGTTCCAGCTACTTGGAAGGCTGAGGCGGAAGGATCTCCAGAGCCCACCAGGTCAAGGCTGCGGTGGCCAGGAGCGGTCACTGCACTCCAGTCTGGGTGACAGAGTGAGACTCCAACTCAAAACAAAAAACAAAAACAAAAACCACACAAAAAACCCCCAATAAATTAAAAAAATTAGCTGGGTGTCGTTGCACATACCTGTAGTTCCAGCTATTTGGAAGGCTGAGGCTGATGGATCACCTGAGCCCAGCAACTCCAGACTGAGTGTGCCACTGCACAACAGCCTGGGCGACAGAGTGAGACTCTGACCCGACCCCCAAAAAAATCAGAAACAAAAGAGATGGGGTCTCCCTCTGTCGCTCAGGCTGGAGTGCAGTAGTGTGATCATAGCACACCATGTACCATAATAACCTCAAACTCCTGGGCTCAAGCCATCCTTTCACCTCAGCCTCCCAAAAAGCTGGTTTATACAAGCACATGCCACCACACCCAGGCTAGGAAAGTAAACTTATTAGGTAAATTTAGTAAGACTGCCCTTTTGAAGTTTGTGGTCAAAAATTAAAAGTGAAAGTATCAGGCCCTGTTAAAGAAAGTGAATTGTCGAATTCAGCTACAGTTGGGGTTCTACCAGGTGAATGTAATGGAAAAAGAGGAAAACAAGAGTTGTATGTGTTTGAAGGAAATCATAACATCTAAATTGGGTGAGCCAAGTTATGAAAATAAAAATGTGAGAAATACTGAAAAAAATATATTTAATGGTTTGGAGGTTTTGATGCGCTGAAAGAATCCTGAGGTCAGCAAGCAAGCCATGGTAAGTAAGTCAGAAGGAAAAGGAGTGATGATCAGTGAGAGGGAGGCTTGAACCAGAGATTTTAGAGATGGTTTAGTTACTGGCAATAGCACATATAGGGATGGCTGTGATGGGGGGAGATGGAACAGTGGATGGCTGATAGAGAAAAAGAAGGATTGTTGGAAGTGAGGAGGTAAAGAACTGAGACCTCGGGAGTTGGGTCATGCATGTTGAATGAAGAAGAGAAGTACAGGTAGAAAGGAAGACAATAAGGAATGAGCTAATGTTGAGGGAAGTATGACCCACCAAATGGTCTGTGGACTTCAAAGAAACTGGAGATTTTGAAGTAAGAAGGATGCTGCCGATTGGATGATGCTATATGTGTATTATATTTTTATTTTATTATTATTTTGAGTTGGAGTCTCACTCTGTCGCTCAGGCTGGAGTGCAGTGGCACAGCAATCTTTCTGTCTCAATCTTCCAAGTAGCTGGAACTACAGGCATGTGCCACCACGCCCATCTGATTTTTTGATTCATTGTAGAGATGAAGTCTCACCAAGTTGCCCAGACTGGTCTCAAGCCTGTGGCCTCAGGCAATCCTCTCACCTGGACCTTCCAAAGTGCTGGGATTATAGGCGTGGGTCGCTGCTCCCTGCCATTATTTTTATTTTTTGAGTCAGAGTCTCACTGTCGCCCAGGCTGGAGTGTAGTGGCATGCTCACAGCCACCACAGCCTCGACCTGCTGGGCTCAGGCAATCCTGCCGCCTCAGTCTTCCACTTAGTCAGAACCACAGGCTTGCGCTACCATGCCCCGCTAATTTTTTGATATATTGTAGAGACGAGGTCTCACTAAGTTACCCAGGCTGGTTCGAACCCCTGGGTTCAGGCAATCCTCTCGCCTTGGTCTCCCAAAGTGCTAGGATTACAGGCTTGAGCCACCGCATCAGGACAATATTTTTATTTTAAAAGTCTCAGTCTGAGCCGGGCTGGGTGGCTCAGCCTGTAATCCCGCGCTTTGGGAGGCTGAGGCGAGTGGATTGCCTGAGCCCGCGGGTTCGAGACCCGCCTGGGCAACTTGGCGAGAAATCATCTCTACAATAAAAATCAAAAAATTAGCCGGGTGTGGTAGCACGCGCCTGTAGTTCCAGCTACTTAGAAGGCTGAGTGGAAGGATCGCCGGAGCCCAGCAGGTCGAGGCTGCGGTGGCCGGGAGCGTGCCACTGCACTCCAGTCTGGGCGACAGAGTGAGACTCCAACTCAAAAAAAAAAAAAAAGTCTCAGTCTGTTCACAAAGTGCTGAGTGGTGGTGGAGTTAAGAAAAATTTATATTCGTGTGATATGTTTGTAAATTATTAGTATACACACAAAAACACACTACAAGGATTCTTTTCTTGTTGAAAAAGAACAAAGCACACTCACTTGTCTACTGAAAAGTTTATACGGCTACAACAAATCTGTATTCCTATGAGGTTCCAAAATGAAATCAGTAAGTGTGTATTTGAAATCGGTAAGATTTTACTTCTCCAGTTTCCCTGGCATAGCACGAGGTAGGGCAGAGATAGTAAGAACATCTGTTTTTCTGGGCAAAGATATCAGGAGATTGTTCCCAAGGGCAATCAAGAAAGAAAAAAAGCCCTCCAACAATTCTCCCCAGGAACTGGTAGAGCCCTGGTTATTTGCTTTCACGGGAAAATTGCTTTGGCAAATCCATTCAAATTTCTCCCAGCAAATCATAGTGGCCTACGGCCAACGCCTTCTCCGCTCATTGGTCAACTGAAAACTTAAGCCCCCCTGCATGCCTCCCGCCTCTCACTCAGTAGCCAATAGGAAAGATTAGCGGTTCGCAACTCCGTGTCATCAAGCACCGTAATTGCAATTGGCTATTGGAGCTGTCGATCGAGAGGTAGGTGGGGGCTGTGCCAGCAGGCCTATATAAGAAGAGGACAAAGGCGGCGCGCCGCCTGTGTCATCCGCCATCTTGTGTGAAGCAAGGTGGCCTCCACGTTCCCTGAGCGTCTTCTTCGCTTCTGCCTCGACCGCCCCTTGACCACGGACATGTCTCGGGATCGGTTCCGGAGTCGCGGCGGTGGCGGTGGCGGCTTCCACCGGCGCGGAGGAGGCGGCGGCCGCGGCGGCCTTCACGACTTCCGCTCCCCGCCGCCCGGCATGGGCCTCAACCAGAACCGCGGCCCCATGGGTCCCGGCCCGGGCCAAGGCGGCCCCAAGCCTCCGATCCCGCCGCCGCCTCCGCATCAGCATCAACAGCAGCAGCAGCAGCAGCAGCAGCCGCCGCCGCAGCAGCCGCCACCGCAGCAGCCGCCGCCGCATCAGCCGCCGCCGCACCAGCCGCCGCCGCACCAGCCGCCGCCTCATCAGCAGCCTCCGCCGCCGCCGCCGCAGCCGCAAGACTCATCTAAGCCCGTCGTTGCTCAGGGACCCGGCTCCGCTCCTGGAGTAGGCAGCGCGCCGCCAGCCTCCGGCTCGGCCCCGCCCGCCACCCCTCCGACCTCCGGGGCCCCTCCAGGGCCGGGGTCAGGTCCGACTCCGACCCCGACCCCGCCGCCCGCCGTCGCTTCGGCCCCTCCCGGGGCGCCTCCCCCCGCTCCTCCGAGCGGCGGGATCACGACCACTCCCCCTCAGGCCGGAGGCCCGCCGCCTCCACCCGCGGGCGGTCCGGGCCCGGGGCTTAAGCAGGGCCCAGGCCCCGGTGGCCCCAAAGGCGGCAAGATGCCTGGCGGTCCGAAGCCCGGCGGCGGCCCAGGCCTAAGCACTCCTGGCGGCCACCCCAAGCCGCCGCATCGGGGCGGCGGGGAGCCCCGCGGGGGCCGCCAGCACCACCCGCCCTACCACCAGCAGCACCACCAGGGGCCCCCGCCCGGCGGTCCTGGTGGCCGCAGCGAGGAAAAGATCTCGGACTCGGAGGTGAGTGCCTCGGCAGCGACGCGGCGGCTCCTAAGATGGCGGCGGCCCCCTCCTCGCCCCCGCCCCCGCGCCGGGGCCTCCATTTTGTCGGCGGCTGGAACGGGCGCCTGCGCGCGCGGGTCGCGGGGGCGGGGCAGCCTGCGGAGCGTGAAGGCGGCGCGGGGCCGCTCGTCGCTCTGGGATTGGCCGCCGTCGCTGCGTGCCTTCGGGCGGGCGGAAAATCTGGGGAGGGTGGCCTTCGGAGGGAATCCTTGCGGTCCGGGTGGTGCAGTGAGGGTGGTGTAGATTTGGAGGGAATCGGGCAGGCGCCGGTCGTGTCTGTGGCAACCGGATTTGGGTTTTGTGGGTGTTTCTTCACCCCTCCGTTAATACATGACTGCCATTTAAACTGTACTACTGTTCAGGATTGTTAGGGATACTCTGCATAGCATATACGGCAGACAGTTGCTGATAGTCTACTCTTTGGGAAAGTCTTTGAGAGCTTTCTGGATAATAGGTGTTCTCCAGTTTATGTTAAGATAATGATCACGTTGGAAATCTCCCCCCCCAAAAAAAGACATTCTTGTTTATGACTAAATGGAAGAGGAAAGCAACTGGTGGCACGTTCCGTTTTGGGAAAGCAAAAATTATTTAAGGGTTTTCCTATTTGCAGAGGTCACTGGTGTTTGAAAATTTCCTTCCTTTTTCACGTTAGGGATTTAAAGCCAACTTGTCTCTCTTGAGGAGGCCTGGAGAGAAAACTTACACACAACGCTGTCGGTTGTTTGTTGGGAATCTACCTGCTGATATCACAGAGGATGAATTTAAAAGACTGTTTGCTAAATATGGAGAACCAGGAGAAGTTTTTATCAACAAAGGCAAAGGATTCGGTTTTATTAAGCTTGTGAGTGTAATTGCTTGATTTTTATGTAGAATTTAAATGGTGGCATTTGGATGCCTCTACAAATGCTAAAGGATTGGTTTTTAAGTCAGGTGGAATAAACTGGTTTTTAAAACTTTCATCCTTCTTGCAGAAAAAGTATGCCTCCAGTATAACACATAATTGGTGGAACCTGAGGAAAAGGGGGGTGGGGTGGGCAAAGTATTTAATAACCCTGAGTGGTGTCTGGAAGGGCTGCCTGAAGGTAAGGCTTGAACTAGTTGGAGGAAGATTAGGAATAGGAATTGGGCTTAGGACAATTTGAGAGTGGACATTAGCCAAGTTTGAAGTTATTAACACGAGTGTCTTCTGATACTTACAGGAATCTAGAGCATTGGCTGAAATTGCCAAAGCTGAACTCGATGATACACCCATGAGAGGTAGACAGCTTCGGGTCCGCTTTGCCACACATGCTGCTGCCCTTTCTGTTCGTAATCTTTCACCTTATGTTTCCAATGAACTTTTGGAAGAAGCTTTTAGCCAGTTTGGTCCTATTGAAAGGGCTGTTGTAATTGTGGATGATCGTGGAAGATCTACAGGGAAAGGCATTGTTGAATTTGCTTCAAAACCAGCAGCAAGAAAGGCATTTGAACGATGCAGTGAAGGTGTTTTCTTGTTGACAACGTAAGTTCTCTGTTTATTCTAATCATTTCTATTAACTTATATGAGGTTTCAGTAAAATAGAACAAAGTTAAGTTGGAGCCATTTTTGTTCATAGAACTCCTCGTCCCGTCATTGTGGAACCACTTGAACAATTAGATGATGAAGATGGTCTTCCTGAAAAACTTGCACAGAAGAATCCAATGTATCAAAAGTAAGATGGATTAAACTTTTTGGCAGTTATAAATTAAAGTGCAAAAGAGAACTTGTTCTAGTAATTTTGTGATGTTGCTTAAAATAGGCAAAATTCTTTGATGTGAGTATGAGTAGGAATAGTAAAAATCTCAGGCTCAGAAAGTTAGATTTTGAAGCTGTTGTTCAGATGGCTATTTCTGAGATAGGTATGTTCACATGTGATCCTGTTTGGTTTCTACAGTAATTTCATGATATGTATCTTATGGATGGAAAAAGCTGTGATAAGGAATTTAGGTAAAGGAGAACTGGAAGTAAGAAAGATAGGATTTTTCTTTAGTGCCTGTATTCTCTTATTTTCTGAGAATTTTTGCTCTGAAGATATTTTATATAAACCAAGATAATTTTTGCCTTATGTACTACTTGTGAGTGAAAAAGACCAGTATTTTTAGGGAAGTTGGGGGTAGTATTTTCTTCTGTGCATTCACAAATGGATTTGTGTTTACATTTTGTGGTGTTAGGGAGAGGGAAACTCCTCCTCGTTTTGCTCAGCATGGTACATTTGAGTATGAATATTCTCAGCGATGGAAGTCCTTGGATGAGATGGAAAAACAGCAAAGGGAACAAGTTGAAAAAAACATGAAGGATGCAAAAGACAAATTGGAAAGTGAAATGGAAGATGCCTATCATGAACATCAGGCAAATCTTTTGCGCCAAGGTAAATGATCCTTTGTGAACTTGCCTGGTAGGATTTTTTTTTTTTCCTGGAGTCCAGTGGCACGGCACCATCGGGCCTTCCACAGCCTCAGCCTTCCATATAGCTGGAACACCTGCCACCGTGGCCATCTAATTTTTTAAAAAAATTTTTTGTAGAGACGAGGTCTTGTCATGTTGCCCAGGCTGGTCTTGAACCCCTGGGTTCAGGCAGTCCTCTCCTCTATCTCAGTGCTGGGATTACAGGCATGAACCACCATGCCTGGCAGGATCTGTTACTTTTTGAACTTAATTAGGACCTCATTAATTTAAACCCCAAATCGTATTCCCCAATGTTTAGATTTGATGAGACGACAGGAAGAATTGAGACGCATGGAAGAACTTCATAATCAAGAAATGCAGAAACGTAAAGAAATGCAGTTGAGGTAAAATTTTGTTAAATATGCTAATATTTATATTCTGTTATTTAGGGGAAAGATGTACTTGATTTTGCAGATCAATCAGGCAAAGTACAGAGGTTAAACATTATGTTGATGTGTGTAAGGTTTTCATTAACAAAGCTTATTTTCTTTGCCAGAATGTCTTGAGTGCTGTGCTCCTCCTTTGTAAATGTAGCTCTAACCTGGATTCTAACGTAGATTTCGAGAGTTCTTAGGCAGACTGATAGCTTTCATAAAATTGAGTTTTAAAAGATGTGGATAGCACTTTGATTTATATGCCTGATGGATATTTTTAGGCAAGAAGAGGAACGACGTAGAAGGGAGGAAGAGATGATGATTCGTCAACGTGAGATGGAAGAACAAATGAGACGCCAAAGAGAGGAAAGTTATAGCCGGATGGGCTACATGGATCCAGTAAGTCAGTTTTTGTTGCCATCTAATTGGAGTTGTCAAAGAACTTGTAGTTATCTATGGGAAAATTTTGCTTAGTTAAATGTAACATCTCACATTATAGGCACTATTTTCTACTTATGTATTTATTTATTTATTTTTTTGAGTTGGAGTTTCACTCCAATGCCCAGGCTGGAGTGCAGTGATAGGTTTACCATGATCCTTCCACCTCAACCTTCCAAGTAGCTGGAACTACAGACGCATGCCACCATGTCTGGCTAGTTACTGTGATTTATCGTAGAGACGAGGTCTCACCAAGTTGCCCAGGCTGGTCTCGAACCCCCCGGGCTCAGGCAGTCTTCTCACCTTGGTCTCCCAAAATGCTGGAATTACAGGCTGAGCCACCACACCCTGCCAGATAGGAAGTTTTATAGGTCTTTAGATAAGTAAGTCTAGCCTAATTTCCAGAATATTGATTGTAAAAGTAATTTCAGGCAGCGAAAAAGCTGCCTTTAGAACTATACCATGCCATATTTTTTGTTTTTTAAGCCTTGGAAAATTCTTAGTACTCTCAAGAATGCTTGGTGTGGGGTATAGTACAGGTATATGAAAGGAATTTTTTTCTTCCAGAGAGAAAGAGACATGAGAATGGGTGGCGGAGGAGCAATGAACATGGGAGGTATGTATGAAAATTAAATTAACAGTATTATTTGAGAATAGTTTTCTGGTGGAGTTGTAACCATTATTTTTGTTTTCTAGATCCCTATGGGTCAGGAGGCCAGAAATTTCCACCTCTAGGTGGTGGTGGTGGCATAGGTTACGAAGCTAATCCTGGAGTTCCACCAGCAACCATGAGTGGTTCCATGATGGGAAGCGACATGGTAATGTATCCTGTGGGACATAGTATAAAGGAAAATTCCATTTTCACAACTTACCTGTTTGTCTTTTTTTTTTTTTTTAAGTAGGTGACTGGACCTCTTTTAGTTTTCCCTATCATATGTAAATATGTAATACTAAGGAATACTTTGGCAACATAGAAGAACTCAAATGTGTGGTAACCTAAACAGATAATGGTTGCCAACAAGGAGTCAATGCTGTTATTAGTTGTGGAATTACCTTTGGCAATAAGTAGATTTAGGTGCTTTTGAACTCCAGTGCATGGCAAATCCAAATTCTAGATGCTAGATAATGCATCTGATTATTCTACATGCAAGTGAATGTAATCAAATGGCAAACCGTCGTTTTTAAAGCTGGTATTTGCCATAAGCAGGAATCAGGCTTGTAGTTTGAAGCTTTAGGCATGTTTTAGTGACATGTAGGACTTTGACCTATATCTGGTGTGGCTTCTATCCCATGAAAAGGGAATTGAGTGTTTTGACTCGTCGTTTCCCACCTGTTGGGCCCTGTCTGTAGGTACACCTTCTAAAATAAACTGACATCTCCACTTTGCTACAGGGTAGCAAAAATCAGTAGATTTAAGCATACTAACAGTGTGCATTTGATCTGAATCTTCTTGATGCTATCATGTTCTAGCTGTACAGATAGCCTGTCAGATACTTTAGAAACATTTAGAGATGGTATGAGTGACTGCATTAGGGCTTTACAAATCCTCAGGACTGAATTTTGGTGGGTTTAAAGAGTGCATTTTTATGGCTGAATTGAATCTAATGAGTTCAACTACAGTTTTTTTGGCAAAGTAGGGGAGCTGCAATGTGTAGCTCACAAGATACATTTTTATAAATAGAAACATAAATATTTATAGGGTCTTATCTCTTTAAAAATTTACCTAAGGCTTTTTTTTTTTTTTTTTTTTTTAGTTGGAGGATCACTATTTTGCCCAGGCTGGAGTGCAGTGGCTGCACCCGGCCACCGCAGCCTCGGCCAGC
>CAUYQG010004024.1:0-16182 GCA_963574415.1 Tarsius wallacei
ATGCTAAGGAATTTTGGCCAGGGACTTGGAGATAGCTTACAGTGCTTCTTCTCATCTCTGATTAACTCATTATAACTTTTCTGTTGGGAACCAACCATGGAGGCCTGCCTGCTGACAAAGTCCAGGGGCTGAAGACCCTGAGTCGCAAAGCGAACCTGGGAAGCTGAGACCCTTGCTTCTTCTAATTTTGTTATTAGTGCAGCCGAAAAATTCTGTACAGTCTGAGGATGGAAAGCAAAATTCCACTCATGCCTCCACTACCCCTTGCAAAAAGGCAAGAGGGGAATTTATGAAAAAATTACCTTCCCTTCATTTGAATTCCTCCCTAGGTCTTCACGTCCCCAGCCTCCTGGTATTAGATCACTCAATCACTTGATTAAACATTGTAGTTGGGAAAATTGAAAATATCAGAAGGTGCTCGATTTAATGTCTGTCGGGGAACAGACTGGCCTTGCCAGGAAAGTATCAATAGAGATTTTAAATATCATGTGTGGGTGGATAATCACTTGTAAGATTTTATTTCTTCTGATTAGCGACTACTTGGAGAAATTTGAGAAGCTACAGTTTGTATTTTTAGGAAGAGTGCCAATGTAAAAATTACATTTACTTAATTTCTACATGTGGAATATCATGCTTAAACAATTAACAATCACATAAATATTAGAGCACCCTTGGCTTTACTCCCCTTTGTTAAGGAGGTTTGTAATTCTGGTTACCGATTGTAACTAAGGGGACTTGAGCCCAGGAGGCCTTTTGTTTTGCAAACGTTGAAGCTCATTCTCCCTGACAGAGAATAATTGATGCAGATTGTAAACACCAGGTGTGACATTGTGGAAAACTAGTCAGGCCAGCTGTGACTAAGAAACCTGGAGAATGCTGTTTTACCCCAGCTACTTGCAAATTGCTGTGTGAAGGTCACAGGTGTGACTTGCTAATCTATGTGATAATTATAGTGCTTAGAACTTGGTAGTGATTTATAATGTAATAGTTATAGAAACAAGTAAGTTTTGTATGGACATTAAGAAATAATAATCATTAGAAAATGTTAGGAGTTTATAACATTTATAGTTTAGGATGATAATCTTTAAAGATCAAAACAGGATGAACAAAGATACATTGCCTGTCTGATCCATTAGATTGAAACTGATTGCCTTGAAAAAAAAAACATGTAGGGTATAAAAGGAGTTGGGAAAGACAGTAAATCAGCATTTGTCCTGCTTGCAGCAGAGTCAGTGTCTAAGTTTTTTCTCCTGCGCCGACGCAGTCCCACTTTCAGGAAACCCTGACTTGCTGGAGCTGGACTCCAGCAGCCACAGCCATGCAAACAGCATGTCCTGCAAAAGAAAGGGTTTCCTGAGTAGTCCAAGATGATGATGCTATGGGGAGTCTTAGATGACTACTCCATTCACTGTGTTTTGAGAACAAGAATTTACGATTGCTACTAAAGATATATAATAGCAACTTCTAAGCTGAGAAAGATTGAATGGAACAATAGATAGAAATGAAAAAGCAGATCCTGTACATTGACCAGAAAGAAACACCCACAAGATATACATTCTTGTCTGTTCATTTTCAGTCATCTACTTCATTTTGACTAACTGGTGTCTTTTCTTTGTTGCCTTTCAGCCACAGTCATCCCCACCACCTTTCTACTGAGGAGACTCTGAGTCAATGCCTGAACTAGGAGATGGGAGCGTGGTTTCCATGTCCAGCAAAGCCTTTGAACAGACTATTTTCCTGGGAAGCAAGGTGGATTGAAGAGAGCCTCAGCAACATGAAATTATTAATCCATTGTGGCTTTCCAACTTTTTATTTTCTGAATCAAACACATTTATCCTTTTTGTTATGAAAGTTCAAATATGCTGCAATTTGCCCATGTCTCCCCAATTTTATTTTTATTTTTTCACACTTGTAAAAGGAGAAATAACATTTAAATTGAGTTAGAAAACCCCGGACTGCAGTAGTCCTTCAATCTGTATTAGCCTTCACAATGAGCACAGTGTTCCTATAAACCTAGTCACCATTAAAAAAAAAAAAAAATATATATATATATATATATTGCATATGATTGTAGGCAGTTTCCTTCTTCCTAGCAGTCACTACCCATTTCATAAACCTGTTATGTTTACAGGTAAACAAAAATATGAGGTATTTTCCAAATCTAATACTTCTCAAATTCAGACCTACGTTGGCGATTTTTTTCTTCTAGAACTTGAGGGAAGTGAAAGGTTTCCAGCAGATCTCTATCTCCAAGTATGTAAAACATATGAATTAAAAGCTGAATTTCCTGAATCACAATCCCACCATTTCTAGTTGCTAGCTGTGTGAGCTTGATCAACTTTCTTAACATCATTTTGATTTAGCACTATTTATTTTGTGAAATGGGGATAATATAATATCTACTTCAAAGAATCATTGTGAGAATTCAATAACAACATATGTAAAGGACTCTGATAGTATTTATTATATTAAATATTAGCCTTTTTCATTCTCACTATCTAAATAACTTAAAAGGTAGTATAGCACTCTCTTGAGTGATCCTGTGTCTTTCTGGTTGTAAAAGATAAATATAAGCAGGTATCCTTAGCAATAGTGAGTTAAAGGTGTATTGAAAGAGGCAGAGACAAGCATGGATGCTCTGAGGTGAGGAGGCAGAGGGGACCTCCTGTGGGGGGCCAACAGGGCAACAGCCAAGTGCACATTTTTGTGTATGTAAATTGTAATTGCCTCTCAAACCTCAGGAACACCATGTTTGCTACGTAAAGCAGCTTCATCAGATGTAATGCATGTTATTTGCCTGTCAAATTACGATTCAAGGTGTGCATCACTTTCTTTAAAATTTTTAGAGGTTAAAAATTCAAGGAAAAATATATTTCAGGTGCAAATCATACACGACTTTGGTTCACATTTTTTTCTGGGCTCCTAACCCATCCAGCAAGGCAAGTAAACAATATTGGGAACAGTAAAGAATATAAAAATTAAAAGTAAGACAAGTTACTAAAAATTTAAAAACAATAAAGAATAGAATATAAAAAGTAAAATTGTCACTATTCACAGATGAAATGATTGTTTATATAGAAAAATCTTAAGGGATTTACAAAAAGTACTAGATCTAAGAAAACAATTTAGCAGAATCTCAGATTTCAATATCAATGTACAAAATCTAATTGTGTTTTTAAATACTAAGAAAAATAATTAAAATGAGAAATAACATTTTCCAATAATATTTCAAAAGAAACAAACAATACAAACTCTAGTAAAAATCTTAACCAGAGAATGGGTAAATCCTAGATTGCTAAAACTAGACTACATTGCAGAAAGACATTTAAAAAAGCATACATAAATAAATATGCATATCACATTCATGGATTGGAAAACTTGAAATTGTTAAAATGTCAATTCTTTAAAAATTTATTGATAGAATCAGGGCAATACCCATCCAAATCCCAGAAAACTACTCTGTAAAACTTGATAAGCCACTTATAAAATGTATATAAGAAATTCAGGCTGGGCATGGTAGCTCAGCCTGTAATCCCAGCATTTTGGTAGGCCGAGGTGAGTGGATTGCCTGAGCCCAGGGATTCGAGACCAGCCTGGGAAACTTGGTGAGACCTTGTGTCTGCATTAAATCATAAAAACTAGCTGGGCATGGTGGCACGTGTCTGTAGTTCCAACTACGTGGAAGACTGAGGTGGAAGGATTGTCTAAGCCCAGTAGGTTGAGGCTGTGGTGGCTGTGAGCATGCCACTGCACTCCAGCCTGTGCAACAAGAGTGAGGCTCCAACTCCAAAAAAAAAAAGAAAAAAGAAGAAAGAAATGAAGAAATGAAATTCAAAGGACAAAAAACAAACAAACCAAAATAGCAACAAAAAATCAAGTTTGAAAAACAAAGTTGGAGGACTTGAAGTAGATATTAATATATATATATAATTGTTTTATGAAATAATTATTTTATGATGATTCTTATTTTATTTTTTTCAGTTGTGATCTCGCTCTGTTGCCCAGGTTGGAGTTCAGTGACTTGTCACTGCTCACTGAAGCCTCAACCTTCTGGGCTCAAGTGATCCAAGCCAGACTGCCGAGTAGCTGGGACAACAGGTAAGTGCCACCACACCCAGATATGATTCTCATTTTAAGTATAAAATTACATAAGAATTCAAAGGAATTGTAAATGGGTCATATGGCAATATGAAATGTGACTCTATAATACTTTTAGAAGAAAATCTCCTAACTCTGAGCTTTCCATGATTTTTCACATACAACATACACAATAAAACACACTGCGTAAAAAATATTGATGACTTAATTTTTATAAAAGTTTTAATTTTTTTCCTCTGCAACACAAAGTTTTAAAAGAATTAGACAAGCCACAGGCAAGGATAAAAATTTCACATCATAAATCCTATAAAGGACTTTTATTCAAAACATATAAAAATCTCCTATACCTAAGCAAAAATTAAACAAATAACCCAGTCACATTAAGCTAAAAATATGAACAGACATGTCATTCTCTCTCTCTCTCTCTTTCTCCCTCTCTCTCTCTCACAAATACACACACACAAATACATGCAGTAAGCACATGAAAAGATGTTCAACATTGTTAGTTCCTAGGGAATTCTAAATTTAAAACACAATCATATATCACTGCACATCTATTACAAAAGCAAAAAATGAATAAAATTTTCGATACCAAATGAAGATTGCTGGAGAAAACCTGAAGTAACAGGTACACTTATTTATTGCTAGTTTGAATTACAAAAGGTACAGCTATTCTGTAAAATAGCATGGTAGTCTTTTGTAAAGTTATGCATGCAACTAACATAAGATCCAGTCATTCTACTCCTTTGTATTTACACAAGAGAAATGAAAACATGTTCACACAATGACTTTTATAATAATGTTTATAGCAGTCTTTTTTATAATAGCTTTAACTAGAAGTAATCCATATGTCCATCAGTTGATAATAGATAAACAACGTGCAGTATTCCATACAATAAAAATTTTATGAAATAAAATACCATAAAGCACTACAGGTGAACCATAAATACATTTTGATAAGTGAAATAAGACAGACCTATAGGCTTCACACTGTGCTATTTTATTTGTATGATATTCTGGAAAAGGCACAACTATAGAAACAGAAAGGAAATCAATGTTTGCCAAGGGTAGAGAGAGGAGAAAGTGGCTGACCCCAAAGCTGATGCTGGAAGAAATCCTGAGAGTAATGAAGGTATTCTGTGTGGTACTGTGGGGGTGGATATCTGAAGCTCTGCATGATTAAAGCCCACAGAACTCAACACCCCAAAGAGTGAACTGTCAAAAATTAATAAGTAAATATTTCATAGATAATGAAAGCCAGTTTGCTCACTGTCTGTGACAAAAAGCAAACGGGAGGATAAGAATGAAACCTGTGGTACCAGAAGACACTTGGAGATATCCATAGACCCCTGTGCTTATTTTAGCTTATTTACATAAATATAGACACAGTAATAAATATTTATTATGTATATGTGTGTATATGTATGTATTGTGTGTTTGTGTTATATGTTTGTTATATCCGTGTGTATGTATATGTGTGTATGTGTGGGGATTATATATGTGTGTCTACATATTTTGTGCTGTATATATGAATGTACATATATATATATATATTTCCTAGCTCTGTCCACTGAGTATATATGTGGGTATTATACATGTATGTGTGTGTGTATATATGTGTGTGAGTTTATATATGAATATACATACATATATTTCTTAGCTCTGTACACTGAAAGGTCCTGGAAGCTCTGACACTCCAATTGCAACAGTTTCATGCAGTGCCCACATAAGTGTTCTTAATTACCATTTACTGATGAAAGAACTCAGTTTCTTGGAGAAATGGTTGATTCTAGGGTAAAGACATGTAAAATATAAAATTAATCTTGAAGGTCTTGAGTAAAGAAGAAAAGAAAAAGAAAAATGGGCTGTGCACATATCAGTAGGACATAGGAAACAACCTGAAAGCTCGTAATGGCCCAAACTGGATTGACTTCTTCATCCTGGGTCTGTGGAATATGATGTTTCTCCGTCCTCTTTGCGTAATAAGTGGCCAATGGGTTGTGGCGAGATGTGCCACATGGGCAAGATGGCTCCATTGACTCCAGATTAAGCATGGAAGACTCTCCTCCTTGTTTCCCCTGCTCAGAATCAGTGAAATTTAAATTGATAAAACCTCCATCAGCCTGGATCTGTCAATTTCCATGATGAACATATATAGCATGAGCAAAATATGCATCTTTACATTCAGTCATTAGTATTTTAGGGCTATTTGTTACTTCTGCATAACTTACCTAATTCTGATGCAAAATCTGAGGGTAGATGAATGATCATGGGAGTGAGTGAGTTCTGGTGACATTGTCACTGAGAATTCAGTACACAGGTTATCTCTTTGCTGAAGGAACAGCTAAATGGCAGTACTTTCTAAAGTAAACATCTCTTTCTGTAGTCCCATATTTACAATGCAGTATCTGGCTGTGGTTAGAAAACTAAGGAAGGCAATGAAAATGAAAATGAACTATAAGAATGGAGCTCCTAGCCAGGCTCGGTGGCTCAGCCTGTAATCCCGCGCCTTGGGAGGCCGAAGTGAGTGGATTGCCTGAGCTTGAGGGTTCGAGACCCGCCTAGGCAGGCAAAACCTCATCTCTACAATAAATAAAAAAAAATTAGCTGGGCGTGGTAGCGCGCGCCTGTAGTTCCGGCTACTCGAAGGCTGAGGCGGACGGATCGCTGGAGCCCAGCAGGTGGAGGCTGCGGTGGCCGGGAGCAGCCACTGCACTCCAGTCTGGGCGACCGAGTGAGACTCCAACTCAAAAAAAAAAAGAAAAAAGAATGGAGCTCCTTAGCCAGGCTCGGTGGCTCAGCCTGTAACCCCGCGCTTTGGGAGGCTGAGGTGAGTGGATTACCTGAGCCCGCGGGTTCGAGACACGCCTGGGAACTTGGCGAGACCTCATCTCTGCAATAAAATCAAAAAATTAGCCGGGTGTGGTAGCACATGCCTGTAGTTCCAGCTACTTAGAAGGCTGAGGCGGAAGGATCGCCGGAGCCCAGCAGGTCGAGGCTGCGGTGGCCGGGAGTGGCCACTGCACTCCAGTCTGGGGGACAGAGTGAGACTCCAACTCAAAAAAAAAAAAGAAAAAAAAAAGAAAAAAAAATGGAGCTCCTTCTCTAAAAATCACATACAGAGAATATGAAATAGTTTATTCATGTGGAAGTTTTCCTGTTTGGGAAATTTCATGATTCTTATACTCTCAATATATAGTATTACCCAGCTGTGGATTGCCATATTCTTTGCAACACAATGCCTCAGTGATCAGAGCCCAGGGAAAGGATCAGGACCTGAGAATGCATGACTTTGACCAATAGGTTGAGGGGTATAATTTTATTCCTTGTGCACAAGAGGATGTATCCAAAAGTTTTGAGCAGGAAATAAAGTGATAAAAGTGGTGTCACAGAGAGAGTAATGGGGAAATAGGATAGATTGAAGAAGATGGAGACTGAATCTGAGAATGTCTGGCCTTCAGTCTTCATGCTGCCTGAGTCTTTCCAGGCCAAGAACTTTAATATAATTATTTTGTATTTGGGATCAAGTTTACCCTATCTGAGTTTTGTAGTTCCTTATTAAGAACAAATAAATGTACTGATACGCCAGAAAAATCTCAATATTGCAAAGAAAGCTCATTGCTAGTTATTTAAACAGACTTTCACTATTTTTTTCAATTTCTGTAAGGTGAAAATCCAGAGCAAACATACCAGAGGTGTGGTGAGTTAGGGAGATCAAAGGATAGGATTTTCAAGACTTTTCTTGTGACTTCCCTGAATGTTTTGTGAAATTCTAAGGATGCTCCTTTGCAAAGGTAATATTTGTAAAAATCAATCATATATTTTTTCTGTTTAAAATAATAAGTTTTCAATAATGTAAAACTCAAAGATCTTGACAGTAACTGAAATGTGATTTCTAATAATTTCAGAGAAAAAAATCAAAATTTATTTTTTTCTTTTGGACATGGGAGCATGTTTTGAAATATATGCATGAGAGAGGAGAGCACAAATGCCAAAATTATTTTACAAATTTTAAAAAGAAGGCAAAAAAAGCAATAGATTGAAAAATGATTCAATTTTAGGAAGCTTGAAATTGTGTTCATACAAGTTCATACACCAATGAAAATTACATTCCCAGTGATAAGTGTTGCTATAACTCTAAAGGAAGCAGCCACCACTAAGGGGAAAATGGAATGACACTGATATTTGCAGCATGTTTAGAAAATGCATGAGGCATAGCAGTTTCACCTCTCTAAAAGAGTCCATGTGGGAATGTGCCTATCCTAGATAAGAATGAACAGAAGTTAGCCTCAGATATGACAACTGAAATGCAGTACTCAGCACTTTGTTGGAGGTAGAGATGGGACTGTAACAGAAAGATGCATCCATGCAACAAATGAAGATGTGAAGGAAGTCTTGCAGGGTGTGAAACTTTTATTCACCTGATTGATTACTTCCTCCTAGAGTTCTGGATTGACTCTCAGACTCCTGAATAGCTATTTTAAGGAGTATTGATGAAATCTTTAAAAATTCTCAAATTTCCCTTGGCTTCAAGTTCACTGGTCATGTTTGTAGCTTCATTATTGTATATCTGGTTCTTATACTGGCAAATATTACCATAATGGAGTTGATAAATTGATACATTTATTTCTTTTGTGACAATGAATGGATGCTAATTTGGAAAGCAGGCCATATGTTTGTCAACTTTTATTAATGTAATATTTTCCACTATTTAAAAAAAGAAAAAATATCTTAAAAAATCAAATTGACACCACTTATTTTTTGTAAATAAAGCTTTCCAAGGCCAGCATTGAGGTGAGGCATGGTTATTCCAGGGTAGAGTTGAATCTTATCTTTATTTCATTTGTACATATTTTCAATTTTGATTAGTATTTTTAAGACCTCTCCCTTAAAGTTTGTATCTAAGATAAATTCCTCTCTAATCTTGGATGGACGGATGTGTGCATGTGTGAATGTGTGGTTGGATGGAGACAGAAAGTGCATAGAGAGACATATTATTTGATGCTAGATACTATGGTTTTGTGCTCAGTGGTCAAGAGACTACATCATGGAACAGTTATAATTACATTCCTTTGCAGTGTTCAAGAGCATGGTTATAAATTGAAGCTACAACAAATGGTGAATGTCTAAGTTGGGTATTTCCTCCTGGACTAGGCATCGATTTTTGTAATTATAGGAAGTGAATATGAGATCAGCTGAGTAAACATCCATTGAACCCAAGTCTATGGTGTCAATTTGCCCCAAATTGAATATTCTTAGCTCAAACCAGGGCAGAAAGCTGAAGGTTGCCCTTTTCTTAATTGTGAATATTCTAGTTTCCTTTTTAGAGAACCCATAAAGCAAGATGAATCATTGGTTCAAGTGTTACGGTTACCTATGTTATGCAAAAGTGCTCAGTTTTGAAGGTTACTGTATTTGGATACTTCTGTAGATAGACCTTAGTCACCCAAACCCATACCATATAGCTGGCTAATTTTTTAAACAGACATAAGAAAAGACGGGACCTACGGTTGTTACTTCATCAGTGTGTGTATTCATATAAAAATGTTGAATAGAGTCAAGATTAGTGAACAACAAAGGATTCACTTTTTCTTGTGCCCTATGAGCATTTCACAATATAGAAATAAAGACCAATCAAATGAGAGTAGGCAAATACCATTTACTCAGAGCTTGGTATTGCAAGGGAATCTGGCCCCACACTTGTGTTTTGGCAGAAAAATCAAAGGCAGATAAAAAAAATGGGAAAGATTTATAGTGAAAAAAGGGAAGCCCCGCACGGGGAGGCAAAGGCGGCTAACTAGGAGTGGGCATAGGCATCCCATGGAATTGGTTATAGAGCATACTTAGCTTTCTCTGGTTGGTCCAAAGTTTGATTTGGTGGCAAAAATTAGAGAAGCTGTCCTTTATTAATCAAGTCCTGTCTCTTTTTTGATGCTTGCTATAAGGCTTCCTGCATTGTTAATGAAGTGCTCTGACTTCCTGCAAGTCTGACTTTAGACAGTAGGTTGGCTGCCTGGGCTATTTACTATAGATAATGAATTGGTGTCCGAGGGCTGGTTCCTGCAGATTGTGGGTTGCATTTCTGTTTTTATATGTGGTTGGGCCATTGTACATTTGTGTATTTAGTCTCTCAACACTTTGGAAAACAGGAAAATTAAACAAGAAAGAGAGAAAAATAGAAAAAAGAATAGGGAATGATGATATGGAAAGAATAAAGGAAGGTGAAAAGAAGTGGCAGGCTAAGAAAACAGAGGTGGCACTCCAGTGTGGTCAGTACCTGCCCCAGGGCAGGGATAGACAAGAGTTTCAAAAGTGTGGGTCCTCATCTTCCTCCTGTTCCCTTCAGGACCAGCCAGGACCCAATCCAACCACCTTGTAGTGCTTGACCTGTCGCTAGCATATGATCAAAACTGCTTGTGTCTACAATAGATCTACTTAGATTCAAAGTTATGCATATAAGTTAAAGCCTAGTAAAAGGTATACCATACCAACAGCAACCATAAGAGAGTTGAAGAGGCTATACTAATGTTACATAAAACAGACTCTAACATATTAACTATTACTTGAAGTACAGATGAATATTTTATAATGATAAAATGGTCAATTTATTAGAAAGGGTATAAAAATTATAACCATATATGTAGCTAATGACATAACCTTAAGTATATGAAACAAAAACTGACATTACTGAAGGTAGAAATAGACAATTCAACTCTGAAAGTTGAGCATTTCAATATCCTACCTTAAGTGATAAAAACAACTACAAGGAAGAATATCAATAAAGAAGTGGAAAACTTGACAGTTCCATGTACAAACCAGACCCAATAAATATGCTTAGGATACTTTATTCAACAACAGCAGAACACACATTTTTCCCAAACACACATGGCACATTATCCAAGATGGTTCATACTCTAGGCTATAAATCATGCCTCAAAAAACTCAGAGAATTTAAAGTGTATGCAATACATTCTGTGAACACTATAGAATTAACTTAAAAATCAGTAGTAGGAGGACATTTTGGGAATTTACAAATATTTTGAAATTAAACAACAAACTCCTAAATAACAAAGAGCAAAGAAACAATAACACTAGAAATCAGAAAGTATTTTGAGAAGAATGAAAATGAAAACTAATATGCCAATATTTAAGGGATGTAGATGAAATATTGCTTAAAGAAAAATTTCTAGTTATACATGCAAATATTTGAAATGCACAAAAGGACTCAAATCAATAACTAACTTTCCATCTTAAGACACTGGAAGATAAATAACAGACTATATCCAAAGTAAACAGAAGGAAGGAAATAAGAAGGATTAGATTAGATATAAGTGCTAAGGAGAATAGAAAAATGATACAGAAATTTTAAAAGTTGATTTTTTAACGATATAAACAAAATTGTCAAACTTTGAGCTATATTTGCTACATAAAATACTAAATGATACTAAAATACTAAAAATGTACTAGATAAAATACTGTCAGTAATGGGAGAGCTTATATGTCTGATATTATAGAAATAAAAAGGATTATAAGGGAATACTACATGAAATTAGATAACTACATGAAATGGGAAAATTTCTAGAAAGATACAAACTGACTAAAGAAAAAAATAAAATATCTGAATAATGTGATAATACATAAAAACATTGAACAGCTGAGTCTGAGGTGACTGCATTGGTGATTTTCTAGCAAACATTTGAAAATTTGATGTCAATCCTCCCCAAATTCTTCCAGCCAAAACATAGAAAAGTACTCTTGCTAATTCATACTAAGATACTAGTATTTCCCTGATATCAAAAGCAAGACAGATAATAGAAAACACATACACTGTATAAATATAGAATCAAAAATTATGAACAAAATACTAGCAAAAGTAATTCAGAAGCACACAGAAAGAATTATACATTGTGATCAGGTGGGATTTATTTCAGTAATACAATGGTGGTAAGATATCTGCAATTAAATTAATGTAATACATGATATTAATAGAATAAAAATCAATACTACATGAATACCACCAGAGAAATGCAAATCAAAACTGCAACAAGATACTGCTTTATACACAATAGGCTAGCTATAATTAAAAAATTAGACATAAGTGTTTATGGTGATGTGTAGAAACTGGAACCTTTATTTATTGTTGGTTGTGATGTATGTGGTACAGCTATTTTGCAGAACAGTTTCTTAGATTTTCAAAATCTTAATCACAGAGTTATCATATGACCCAACAATTCTACACTTAGGTGTATACTCCTTAAATTGAAAACTTAAAAGCAAATGCACTAATGTTTATTGCAGCATTATTTATATTAAACAAAAACTGAAGCCAACCAAATGCCCATCAAATGATGAATGGCTAAACAAAATGTGGTATACTTATACAATGGAAGATTATTTGACAATAAAGGGAAAGAAGTACTGATACATGCTACACCATGGATGAATGTTGAAAACGTTACGCTAAGTGAAAGAAGCCAGCCACAGAAGTCTATGTATTGCCTTATTCCATTTATATTACATGACCAGAATGGGAAATGTGTGAATACACGAAGTAGGTGAGCAATTGCCAAAGTCTCAGTTGTTGGCTAGGGGGAGGATAATTAGTAACAGCTAATGGGATATGGATTATGGATTTTTGGGGGCGATTGTTGAGAAAACTTTCTGGTTTTGGATAGTGGTGATTAATATGCAACTCTGTGAATATACTAAAAAAATCTCTGAATTGTATTCTTTTAATGGTAGAATTTTATGGGTATTATATCTCAATAAAGCTATTCTTTTTTTTTTTTTGAATTGGAGTCTCACTGCATTGTCCAGGCTGGAGAGCAGTGGCACACTCATGGCCACCCCAGTGTCGACCTGCTGGATTCAAGTGATCCTTCCGCCTCAGCCTTCCAAGTATTCCAAGTAGCAGGAACTACAGGTATGCACTACCACGGCTGGCTAATTTTTTATTTATTGCACAGACAAGGTCTCCCCAAGTTTCCAGGGCTGGTCTCAAACTCGCGGTCTCAGGCAAACCACTCGCCTCAACCTCCCAAAGTGCTGGGATTACAGGCTGAGCTACCAAGCCTGGTCAAAGCTATTCTTTTAAGAAACATATTAGAAATGGGTAGTAGTGAAGAATAATAATGACTACCTGAATTTTGTTTTTAAATATTTAACTTTTTAAAAACTAAAATATAGTTCACATAGCATTGCAGTCACTCTTCATTCATTGAAACCCACTCCCATCCCCACTACCAGTCCCTGAAAATCACAAATCTACTTTCTGCCTTTATAGATTTGTCTATTCTGGATGTTTAATATAAATTGAATTATACAATATGTCATCTTTTGCGTCTATCTTTTTTCACTTACCTCAAAGTTTTCAGACTAAATGCATTTCTAAAATACCTAACTTAAGCAAAATGCTCCGACTTTTGTTCAAAAGAAAAGAAATGAATGTCATTTTATATAACTTGAAAAATATGAAAAATATTAGATTTGACAAAAAAGGAATCTAATTTTAAAATCAGAAAATTCTTTTAGCAAATAGAGAACAAGTTTTTCACAAATTAGTTTTTTCTAAGTGAAATCCTATTGCATGTATATTTTGTTTTTTCTTTTTTAAAAGCATGTTATAAAATGTATTCGTGTAAGCATGCAGACGTTTGTAGGTGGGAAAGATGATATACAGATTCCACTGCAAGGTGCAACAGATATCGTACTGGAAAGGACCCTACATCTGGCATAGGCCCATAGAGGCACATTCCAACAAATGTGAGATGAGAGTGCTTCATCGGGGAGAAATGAAAATAATAATTTGAAGTTTCATGAGCAGCAGAAATGTTCCAATTTAAAACATCAAGAAATAGTACCATCGCTGAAGAAGGAAATCAACTTCTAAGTGTACCAAAAGGGTTGGAGGGCAAACAAGAGAAAAATTTGCATTTGTTGCAGTACAAATAAGAGTGTTTTGTAAGGGGCATTGCTTATTAATGACAAACTCTGCAAATACCAAATAAAACCCAAATCACTGGTCACATAATTCAAAATTCACATGTAATAAAGGCAAGGAAATGGACTCGAGTTATGGCCTGTCAAATATTTACTCCACTGACTTTATCTACAGAAGCACTCTGCCAGTTTGTACACAATGATGCTCATGCATGCCCAAAGTGTTTCCGTAAACATGGCTGTATATACAAATCTGTACATGATCCGCCAGTTTGACTCTCCATCTCCCTGAGAGAGTGATCAACTTAAAATGTTTGTTGCTTTAAACTACTAAATTTGGGGTAATTTATAAAGCAGTAATAGATAATTAGAAAAATTGTAGTACCCAGAATTGGGCTAGCTTTATTAATATTGGATAAAGGGGATTTCAAAACAGGGGAAAAATTACTGAGGACAAAGAGGGACATTACCTAAACATAAATTGTCAATTGGTCAAAAAGTATAACAATCTTAATATATATGCACCTAACAACAGAGCTTAAAAAAATATATGAAGGAAAATCTGACAGCTGAAAGGAGAAATAGACAAATCCACCTTGTAGTTGTAGACTTTTGCATACATTTGTCAATATTAACTAGATCTAGTAGACAAAAATCAACAAGAATATAAAATAATTGAATGAAAACATCAACCAATCGGCTCTATAGGCCTTTATTGAACACTCCAACAAGTAACAGCAGAGTACACATTCTTTTCAAGTGTACATGGCTAATTCACCAAGATAGACCATATTGTGTGCCATAAATAAAACCTTAATATGTTTAAAATGATTGCAGCTGGGTGCTGTGGCTCACGCTTATAATCCCAGCACTTTGAGAGGCAGAAGCAAGACGTTTGCCTGAGCCCACTGGTTTGAGACCAGCCTGGGCAATTTGGCGAGATATTGTCTCTACAATAAAAAAAAAAAAAATTAGCCATGCATGGTAGCATGAGCCCGTAGTTTCAGCTACTTGGGAAACTGAGGCAGAAGGATCCCCTGAGCCCAGCAGTTTGAGGCTACAATGGCTGTGATTGTGTCACTGCACTCCAGCTTGGGTGACAGAGTGAGAGTCCGACTCAAAAAAAAAAAAGAATTGCAATTATGTAAAGTACATTATCAGACATAATGAAATTAAAGTAAAATTTAATAATAGATAAGAGTAACATCCTTGGAAGTTAAACAATAACTTATAAATAATGCGCAGGTTAAACAGGAAATCTGAAATTATCAAAGAAAATTAGAAAATATTTTAAACTGAGAGAAAAGGAAAATGGAACATCATGAACTTTGTGAGATACTGCCAAATCACTACTTAGAGGAAAACAAATAGTATTAAATGCTTTTATTTGAAAAGAGAGGAAAGATCTTAAATCAATAGTCTAAACTTTTACCTAGAACCCCACAAAGTAAGAGCAAAATAAATCCAAATGAAACAGAAGGAAGAAATAAAAATCTGCTGCCTGAGAATATGTTTTAAAACAGGAAAGGACACAGCTATAGGTTACTTTACCTCAGATATTTTCTCTTAGAATGCAAATAGAAAATGGATGTGAAGAAGTGACTCATTGATAATAAGTGGTCAAGGAAGTAAATTCTATCTGATAATATATAGAATTAATTTTATCGGAACACCAAGACCTATTGTTAATTTGGTGGCTCATTCAGCAATCAATTAAACTACACTATCTGACACCTTAAGAGCTGTATAATATACTTTCTGATTACACTTCCATTAATGAATTACAGCACTAGTCCACAGTGATTACTAGGGATCTAGGAGTCATGTAGTAGTAGCCATTCATCCTGTGGGTAGGCAATAGGAATTTCAAAGTGGATCAGAAAGTAACAGTTTCAACTATGGTTTGTCATTAGAATCTGATTCAGAGTACTCTCTTTTTTTTTTTTTTTCTCACTCAGTTGCCCAGACTGGAGTGCAGTGGCCGCTCCTGGCCACCGCAGCCTCGACCTGCTGGGCTCCGGCGATCCTTCCGCCTCAGCCTTCCAAGTAGCTGGAACTACAGGCGCGCGCTACCACGCCCGGCTAATTTTTTTTATTTATTGTAGAGATGAGGTCTCGCCAAGTTGCCCACGCGGGTCTCGAACC
>CAUYQG010004030.1:0-27872 GCA_963574415.1 Tarsius wallacei
AAATTACCCCTGTTCTCACCAATGTCTGGAGTGAGGATCATCTTCTTTGCAGACCGTTATGACCTGCAGTGTGACTTGAGGCTACTCCTTGAGTGATGTCATTGGACACTCCATCTCATACCGAGTAGTAGGTGGAAAAGACCCCAGGCACTTAGCTCACCCTTCACGTGTTTAGAACAGCAGCTTACACCTTCAGTTCCTGTATTAGCTCCCTTGCTGTCTTTATTACAGACCTTGGAATAAATAAGTCATATTATCATGACTAATAGGTGCTGCATGCGTATTTTATGTTTCGTTGTTAACATAAAATGCCACCTTGGCATTTAAAAATATTTCCATGGCGAGGAGCACTTTGTCTTCTCCAAGCTTGCTCAGAAACACTTGGGTTTCCGAGGAAGAGAGAATATTCCAGAGATCCTGTGCTTCCTGTCTTCCCCTCCCCTTCTCGTCCCCTTCCTTTCTGTTCTCTTCCTTTCTCCTTCCCTCTCTTCCTTCTTTTTGTAAGCCCATCTTTCTGTCTTTATAGAGAAAGTGTAAAGCATGGTTTTATTCTTTGGCTTGACTATCAACATTTAGAGGCAAGAGGAGGTAAAACACACACACACACACACACACACACACACATACACACACACACACACACAAAACAACAAACTAATGTTTCCATCAATATCTCTTTCTCTGACAAAACGATCTTATCTTTGGAAAATGGGTCTTGTCTGGGTATGTATTTGGTTGCTTCTTTTATCACTGTTTTTCCAAATGTGGTACCGTAATTATATACTAAAATTACATAGCTTTTATACAAATTGAATTTCAAGTTCTTTATATTATTTGAAAATATCAACTCTGGGATGAAAACCACATTCTCGAAGAATAAAAACGGATGGAAAATACGTGTGAAATATGAATCAGCCAGCAACTGTTTCTAAAAGTGCATGCATTTTGTAGTAATCACTTAAAGAGATCAACAGCCCGAGATCCAGTTTATGAAATAATCAGCCAAATGGGAAAGGCTTGATTTATAGGAAGGTTTGTGTCCCCTGATTATATCTTCCTTTTGCTAAACCCCTGCTCTTTCTCCCCTGCCTTTATGGTGTATAATTTCTCCACTGTATTATCAGCTAGGATTTAAGTCCCTGCCTGCTTAAGACTTGTCTAATCTTTTCATACCACATGTGGAGAATTTTTGAATTATTATTTGCAGTCCTTTAAGATGCTGTTAAGGCAGTTTAATCATAAAGGATGTTAAAATAGACCACATACTGGCTTGAGGGTTTGAGTTAGAATGGGAAGCCTATTCGCAAGCCCACAACTCAATTATCTGCAAAACTCTTTTATATTTAAGGGTTGTAAGTAATATTCTTCATCTATTATATTCTTTACACTAAAAAGATGAGTGAAAGCAACCCCGCCCCCAAGTTGAGTGACTTTAGAATATATTATCTAGAGGAATAGCTGCATTTTCCTTTTCTTCATTCCCCAGATTTTTGTTTGTTTTTTTTTAATTCTAGTAGGGTTCTATTTCCATGGTTCCAATCATTTCTCTGAACTCTCTAAACATCACTGCTTGTATCCTAGAACAAGTTTATTAATCACTGAGACCTCAGTTTCCTGACTATGAATTGGAAGAATTATTCACTCCCCCTCTTCCTATGTTACAAAAATGAAATGTGAGAACATATGGGTCTTACCTGGCATCTGGTAGGCAATCAATATTTTTTTAAATGAAAAAAAAAAATAGTTTTCTGGCCTGACCCAACAGGATCAAAAGAGGACATAATTTCCTGCACTTACAAATTATGTGCAGTACTCACCAGGGCAATCACCTAGGTAAATAAGGCTAACGTCATACCTTATTTACAGTTTGGAACTGGCTTGATTACTATGTAATCAACAATTTATACACATTGTTACTTCTCTCCTAATTAGACATTACATTTTGACCAGTTGTTATATATTGGTTCATCCTCTAATTTTGCCTAATGTGCATCTTTGCCTATCTAACTAAACTTTGAAGTCTTATACTCAGAAACACCATATTATTCCATAAAATGTGTCATGCCGTTTTATGAAGACAATCATGTCAGGTGTCACTGAACAGAAATACATTCTGAGAAATGGGTCATTAGGTGATTTTTTCATTTGCAAACACTGTAGAGTGTGGACACAGCCAGATGGCATAGACTGCTACACTTCTACGATATATGCCATGGCCAATTGCTCCTAGGCCACAAACCGGTACAGCTTGTTACTATACTGAATACTGTAGACAATTGTAGCACAATGGCAAGTATTTGTGTATCTAAACATGTCTAAACATAGAAAAGGGACTGTGCTGAGCTTCGATGTTACGATAGTGAGATGTCACTAGGCGACATCATTCCATTTTTCATGGAAACACCTTGTTACAGGCAGTCTGTTGCTGACCAAATTTTGGTATATGCAGGGCTTGACTGTGGTTGGTTGGTTAAAAGATGCTGGTAGAGTCTGATGTGGACTTAACGTGGGGCAGAAGTAGGAAATATGTTACATTTATTTCAGGATGACTCTATAAAATCAAGTTGATCACAGTTGGTCTTACTAATTTCCTTTAACACTTGAGCCGATTCACAAATTATTAGCTGCGCTGTATTGTGATTTGAGTAAATGTTGGGGATGACTATGATGGTGAGAGTAACCATGAGCTACTTGAAAACAATCCCGTTGTCTTGACTTGACATTGACATTCAGTTTTTTGGTGTTCGCATATAGGCTCTGACACTATTTTAAAAGTCTCTAGGTGCAAAACGTGTTTTCAGGTGTCACAAATATGGCACAGGGAATGTTAAAGGCTTGTGCTTCCACATCCTCAGCAACAGAAGGCTTAAGGAACTCATTTGGATTTAATGGTCAATTAGGTAAGGTATTATGTATTTTTTAATGATGCATATTAGTGGAAGGATTAGAGGCAGGCTTGGGAGGATGCTTAATCACCATTGTAAGAGTTCAAAGCAAATGTCAGTCACTGCATTCTTTCCTCATTCGTTCAAAAATAAATATTTCATGCCAAGTTCTAGACTTACAGTGTCCAGCACAGTAACCTATTCTAATGTAAACAAATGGAGACAAAACAAAATTTAAAGTATAGTTTTCTCAGTTACACTAGACAGATTCCAACGGCTCAATCGCATTTTACGTTGGAAAAAAAATCAGAAAAATTCAACTTTTTTTTGTATTAGCATATCGTCTGGTTAGCCACATTTCAAGAGTTCATATATGACTACTGGATACTCTATAAGGCAGCACAGAGAACATTTCTGTTATTGCAGAAAGTAATGTTGCACAGCACCGGTCTAGACATTTATGCCAGTATATTACCATATAAAAGCAAATCAGATGTTGTTCTAATTCTCAAGGAACTGGTAGTCTGATGCAAACTACTTTAGGTAGAGCTCATTAAAGATATCTTTAACACATTTCATCCTCTTGACCAAAATTGTTCAATTTCATCCAAAATGAAAAATCTTATTATGTGTTGAATTAATAGAATTTTTTTTACTGGTCAGATAATCTAGACCTGAACATGTTCTCTGTTGAGTTACTTACTACTTAAGTTACTTAATCACATCAAAATTTGTAAATATCCATTACTTTAAAAATGTGATATCACAAAATTCAGTGGAAAGTGAAAGACAAAACTTATCATTTGCTTGGGTTAAACAGTGCTATGACATAAATGTGATTTTTTTTTTTTTAAAGTTCCTACAGGCTCTCTGTTATTCTGTATTCTATTTTTATTTTTTGAGCACACAGCATGATTCAGGCTTCTCCAGTTGGTATAACCAAGCATCCATACAGCTAGCCTATTCAAGAGAAATTATATAGGGATAAGCTAATTTTTAACTGACATTAGGAAGTGTGAGGAAAAGAGACATGAAAAGTGTCATAATAATGCTAGGTTTTCAGGCAGCATGGATACTTAGCCTGGGAGAAGGTGGTTCCATATGTAGGTCTGATTTGAGTTTAACTGCCTAGTTTGGTCATGTACCTTAGTAAAAGTGAAAACAGGTTGCTTGCTATACTGAATTAAAGCAGAAACCAGCTTGAGCATCTTTTTTTGTTTTTTGTTTTTTGAGCTGGAGTCTCACTCCATCGCCCCTACTGGAGTGCAGTGGCATGTTCCTGGCCACCGCAGCCTCGACCTGCTGGGCTCTGGCGATCCTTCCGCCTCAGCCTTCCAAGTAGCTGGAACTACAGGCACGCACTACCACGCCTGGCTAATTTTTCAATTGTTGTAGAGATGAGGTCTTGCCAAGTGGCCTGGGTGGGTCTCGAACCCGTGGGCTCAGGCAATCCACTCACCTCGGCCTCCCAAAGCGCTGGGATGATAGGCTGAGCCACTGTGCCCGGCAGCTTGAGCATCTTTAGGAGTATTGTTGTCATGTTGGAGAAGCTGAATGAATCTCTACTTCAAAGATAAAACATCTGAGCTGAGCTGTTGTAGGGAACTTCCTTAATGGAAAGGCAATGAACGTGATCAGTAAAAAGTAAAGATAGAAAAGAATAGAGCATCTCCGTATGTCAAGAGCACTTTTTATCTATGCCATCCATAATCATTTTTGGGGGCATCTACTATGTGTCAGGGCTTTTATAGCATTCTAGGTATAGAAAAAAATAAGGGCAGGATAGTTTAAGCCTTAGTGTGTTCCTGCTGCTATAACAAAGCACCTGAGAGTGGGTAATGAAGAACAGAAATTTATTTCACAGGATTCTGGAGGCTGGGAAGTCCAATATCATGCGGGTTTGCTGTCTAGTAAAGGCTACTCACTGTTTCTCAGATGAAACCTTATTGCTTTGTCTTCCAGAGGGTACATATGCTATGTCCTCACAGGGTGAAAGGAATAGAAGGGAAAAACAAGGGGGCTATCTGTTTCTTCCAGTCCTTTGATAAGGCACCAATCTCTTCATGAAGACAGAGCCTTCGTGGCCTAATCACTTTCTAAAAGGCCTCACCTCTTAATGTCACTTCATTGGGGATTACCTTTCCACATAAATTTTGAAGGGTGCACAAAACACTTAAAGAAATTAGGGATACGAATTTTGATAAAAATATATGTGTAAAATAAATTGTTCTAAAAAATATTGTGGTATCAAATGTGTTTCCTCTTTTTTAATAAAAAGTTAGTGTTTAAAAATAATAGTGTATGATGTATCTATAATCCAATGTGTATATAATTCAATGCACAAAGCATGTTGTATTTTATTATAAAATATTTAAGCATGTTTTAGAAAATACCACATTAACAGAATAGAGAATTCAGAAGAGAATAGAGAATTCACAAATAAACCTAAATGTTATAACCAACAGATCTTTGACAAAGCAGACAAAAATACACCTTAAGGAAAGAGCACCCTATTTAACAAGTGGTGCTGGGAAAATTGGATAGCCACATGCAAAAAAAATGAAACTTATTCCTATCTCTCACCATATACAAAAATTAATTCAAGTGGAATAAAGACTTAAATGTAAGACCCGAAACCATCAAAACGAAGAAGAAAATGTAAGACAAACTATTCTAGGCATTGACCTATGCAAGTAATTTATGTCTAAGACCCCAACAGAAAATGCAACAAAAACAAAAATAAATAACTGGTACTTAATTAAACTAAAAAACTTCTGCACAGCAAAAGCAATAATCTATAGAGTCAAATAGGCAACCTAGAGAATGGGAGAAAATAGTTACGAAACATATATCTGACAAAGGACTAATATCCAGAATCTACAAGGAACATAAACAAATCAGCAATAAATGAATAAAAATAACCTTATTAAACAGTGGGCAAACAACATGACCAGATTGCTCAAAAGAAGATATACAAATGGCCAACAAGCATATTAACAAAATGGCCATTATTTAAAAATCAAAAAACAATAAATGTTGGTGCAGATGCTGTGAAAAGGGAACACTTATACACCGTTGGTAGGAATGTAATTGAGTACAGCCTCTATGGAAATCAGGATGGATGCTTCCTGAAGAACTAAAAGTAGATCTGCCATATATTCTTGCAATCTTACTACTTGGTATCTACCCCAAAGAAAGGAGATCACTATACAAAGAAGACACCCACACTTGTATGTTATTACTGCACAAGTCACTATGCAGTAGTGCGAAATCAACCTAAATGCTCATCAACTGATCAGTTGATAAAGAAAATTATATATACATATGTGTGTGCGTGTGCATGTGGGCATGTGTGTAATACTATTCAGCCACGAAAAAGAATGGAATAATGTTTTCTGCAGCAACTTGGATGGAATCGGAGGCTATTATCCTAAGAGAAGCAATGCAGGAATGGAAAACCAAATACCACATGCTCTCACTTGTAAGTAGGAGCTAAGCTAAAGGTCCTCAAAGGCATACAGAATGCTACAATGGACACTGGAGTTGGAGGAGGTTAGGAGCGGGAGAGGGCTGAAAACCTATCTATTGGGTACAATGTGCACCCATGGAGGTAACGAGTCCACATAAAGCCCAGACTTCATCTCCTCTATAAAATACATCCATGTAACACAAAATCACTTGTAACCCTAAAGCTATTGGAAATCAACTTTTTTAAAAAGAAATATGCAGTGGCCTAACCTGACATAATGCCCAACCAAAATCAAGTAAAACCCACTTGTAAATTATGATACTATTTTCTGGATTCTTTCAACTGCAGGTTATATCCTGTCTGTTTAATATACAGTAAATCTTACAGGTTACATAAAAAGTCAATAATGTGACTTTAACTATTACTCTCCAAGTCTAAAGTTCCTGCATCTTATTGTTTTAAAAAAGGCCTTATTTCCACTTTGGAAGAAGCTATTTGTTGGGAACAGACAGTAGCACAACTGCTCCCTATTGTTTTAGCCCATCTTTTCCCTTGTGGGGGGAAACCGAGATCACATGTAATGAGATGTTGTATTGGGAATGGATTTTTGGTCACAGGATTCTTCACAGGTAGAGAGGATTACGAGGGGTTGAAATGGAAAGGTTTTTATTTCTCTCATCTCCTAAAAAAGAAAGAAAGAAAGGAAGGAAGGAAGGAAGAAAAGAAATGAAAAGAAAGAAAGGTTTGTAAAGTGATGATAAACAATTACTGCTTCTGGTTATAGCTAATAAAATTAAAGCTCAGGTGTTGCCATCCACTTTTGGAAGGGAACGATCGCGAATTCTGTTCAAGTGAAAGTGAAGCACTGGAGCTTTAAGCCCCATGGTCGGTGCCAGTAACTTGTACATTGTCGCCTTATTTAAATCGGTAATTGGTGTTCCAGATCTTCCAAAGGGAAGTCAAGTGAGAGATTTTTACGAACAGTGATTCAAAAGTCAGACTGAATTTGAGTTCTGTTTTTTTCACTTACCAGCTAACTGAGCTATGTTTGCTTTTCTAAGCTACCGTTTCCTCCTATGTAAAATGGAGGCAATATCTATCTGACAGAGAGGTTGTAAAGATTAAAAGAAAAATCTTTAAAATATGGATGCAACAGTATACCTTAAAATAGTTATGCTGAGAATTAAATAAGGTTTTTAGCCTGATTTCTGCCACAGTGTCAGCCCTCGATACATGCTAGCTATTGTGATAATCATCCATTACTCCATTACTCAATTCTAATTATTTCTCATATGATTATGTTCCTTAATACTGCATGTAATTTGCTTATTTCTGTGTCTGTGCTTTTTTGCCCATGTTTGAAACTCTGTCCTTATCTTTCAGGCCATTTCACAAGTCTCTTCTATTTCCCCTTTAAGATTTTGATCAACAATTTCCAAGAGCAAAAAGCATAGCCTGGCTAATTCATCACAGGGATCAAACTTTTAGCCTGAATAAGCTCATTTTTCACCCTCCAAATTAGTTTGCATCTCATCATGTCATTCATTCATTCAACACATATTCATTGTGTGCCCCCAATGGACTCTATTTCTTGGCACTGGGAACTCAGCAGTAAAAAAAGATGGATAAACTATTTATTCTCATAAAGTTTATCTTACAGTGATAAAGAGGGTCAACAAATAAATAAAAGTAAAGCGTGCAAAAGAACAAAACAGCTTGAGGGGCTACAGAATAAGGTTAGGAATGGTTCTAGACAGAACGGTCAGGCAAAGACTTTCTGAAGAGGTTTCAAGGGGACAGCTAAGTTCATTAAGCAGGAGATTGAATTCTAATGAGATGTCAATTCATGGATGATCCAGATGTTGAATCTCCTCATTGCTCTGTGACTACATAAGAATTGGACCACCAGACGCCAGGGTTAGGTCCCAAAAAAGGCCCCAGAATTAAGGAGGAGTTTGCTTCCAATGTCCCTTTTCATTACCCTTTTTCATATTTTGGAGAGTCAAATACTCCATTAAAACAGGATGCCCAGAGTCTAAAACAATTACGCAGTGACCTAAAACATAATGTTAAACCCGTAAGGTACTTTATGACAGTAGATTCCAGCCACTGGCATTTACAACCAATAGACTTAGGGACCAGAGAGTTTAAAGCCAGCCGTAGGATGGGTGAGTACCCTAGTGAGATCACCAGGCCTACGTCTAGATTTCTACCTGGATCAGCTCTGCTTGCGTTAAGCAGTGGGCTTGCGATAATTGCAGTGTTTCTTCCTGCAAGCAGAAACAGCATTAAGCAAATAAGCAAAATGTATCTAGACTAAGAGGTTGTCTACAGTTTGTAAATTTTTGAGATAGTCACTTACCCTTTCTGATTCTCAATTTCTTTTTTTAAAACAAGGATCATCCTGCCGGTATGAGGATAATAATGAGGGGCACTGGAAAAACCCCATTAAGGAGCGCTGCTCGATGATCTTGCAAAACATATTTCCATCCAACTGATTGTTCAAATATCTTTCTTAGAAATAAGAAGCTGAATTAACCCAATTTGGGTGTTGTGTTCATTGCTTGGGGCCACCCAAACAAAGTACCAGCAACCGGGAGACTTAAAGCAACAAAATGTATTCTCTCACTATTTTGGAGCCTAACAAGGATGAAATCAAGGTGTCCCAGCAGGTCATGCTCCCCCTGAAGACTAACGAAAAATCCTTCCTCACTGCTTCCTAGCCCCTGGCGGTTTCCGGCAGTCCTTGGCATTCCTTATCTGGTAGCTACATAATTTTGGTCTCTGCCTCCATCTCCACACCCCAGGTCTGTGTGTCTGTGGGTCCTCAGTTCTTCTTATAAGGACACTAGTCGTATTGTACTAAGGAGCCTTCTTAAACCAGTATAGCTTTGTCTTAACTAATTACGTCTTCAAAGGCGCTATTTCCAAATGAGGTCCCATTCTGAGGTTCTGAGTGTCCATGAACTTTGGGCGTACTATTCAACCCAGTATTCAACCCAGTACAACCCAGTACTATTCAACTCTTTATGAATCCCACAGATTGTTAGTACTATTCAATGTAATCTCCTTCTTGAGGACTAAGCAAACTATAAGGAATATATATATGTACATACACATACTTCAATTAACAAGCTATCTTTTCCATTTTAAAAATTATTTCAGTCATTTCCAAACAAAGAAGAAATGTTGGTAATAGGAGACATTCACAGTGTCCTTAAAGTAATATTTGCTATGATCTTGCCTTCTTGCTGTCTTCAGAATTCTAACCCTGCCTTATAGGTGTAAGACATGGCACTTTCTGAATATTAAGGGACTGCAAAATGCTTAAGTGGCCCATGAAAATTAGTAAGGGAATGGAGTCAGCTGAATAATAGAGTTTGTTGAAGCTCCCTGGGAGAACTGTTGCTGACATTGGCCACATGCTTGGATTTCTATTGCTTGACCTTCTGTTGATAAAAACTCCATCATGGTTCCCTCCCAGACACTGGCAACATCTGGACTCTGATTTTATCACCATCATTTAAAAATATTTTTGGCCTTAGCCCATAGTGAGCAAGAATTGTGGCCCAATTCAACTCCTTCATTCGATGTGAAAAAATTAAATGCAGCAGAGCTGGGGTTTGAACATAGCATAATACTCCTATCACATTGATAAGTCAGTCTCTCTCTCTCTCTCTCTCTCTCTCTCTCTCTCTCTCTCTCTCTCTCTCTCTCTCGTGTGTGTGTGTGTGTGTGTGTGTGTGTGTGTGTGTGTGTATAAACTAAGATTTAGCCGTGATCATTTTTGAGGAAGTAAATCAAAATCCAATAGTAACTGCATTTTAACAACAGGTGTTTAGTGAGCTAAAATTCTTATTAGGTCGCCATTGCTAATGATTAGTTCAGAAGGCATAGCAATGATAACATGATATTTTACCAATCACAACATTGTTGAGTTTAAGCCAGCTTGGATGAGTTACACTAACCTTTATGCTGAGGAATGTGCAAGGCATACGATTTCTACTCTCTGCCATAAATCGCCTCCTTGATATTTTAGCCCTTGGTTAGCCATCTTGATTCAACGCCCTTTCCTACTGCTTGCAGTGAAATAAAAAATGACAATGACTCCTTCTATTCTTCAGGGGGTTAATTGGAGTATAGCTCCGTATACACTCACTACAAAAATGCTTAGGACTCCCAGAAACTATTTGATATTACTTCCGGTGATATGTTTCATATCTGAATATGATATTTAAGAACAATAATAACAGAATTAGCATATCACTGACGTTTAATTTGTGCCACAGTGCTAAAATTCAATAACTTGACTAATGTTGAACATGATTTGTTTATATCCTCTTTATAACTCAATGTTTTTACAATATTTTTGTCAATCTCTTTGATAATATTTCATTTTTTCCGGTCAAAGCTTGGAGTTTTCGAATTGTTCTAGTAGCATTTCCTCTACTTGCAGTGCTCAGCATGGCGGCCACTAGCCACAGTGGCCGCTGAGCTCCTGAAATGTGGCTCCCCTGAATGAGAGCCATAATGGAGGTTGTGACTGAACTGAGTTCTAAGTGTAAAGTACACATTGCATTTTAAAGACTCACCGTGAAAATAAAACTAAAAAATATCCCATTAGCAAACTTTGTACTGATGATGTTTTAAAATGACGTTTTAGGTAGATTGGGTTAAATATGTATTATTGCAACTAATTTCACTTGTGTCATTTTTTTTCTTTTTAAATGTGCCTACTGGAGAATTTAAATCACATATGAGTATAGGGGACCCTGTTATATTTATACTGGACAGTGACGGTTTATAACGTATATCCTTGTGTCCTATTTCCAGCCAAGAGGAAGTCAGGAAGGTTGCCAATATGATACTGATCTTTTTTTCTTAAAGTTGCCTCTATGACATTTATATTTAACCGTTCCCTTATTTTGCTCTGTATTTCCTCAATATCAGAGTAGCCCTTAAACACGAGTCAAAGTCGTCACCTCTTTCCTATCATTTTGACACATCATGTCACCATTATACATAAAGGCAAAGGAGGTGGGCTTGAGGGGGACACAGGGATCTGGGATCCCGACCAGCACATCGGGGCTCCTGTATGCAGTCTTACCTAAAGTCGTTCTCCAACTTCTGTGAGATTATTTACCGCGGACGTCTATTTGTCTTCCAGCTGCTATCTCTGAACAAGCCCAAATCTTCCATGTGGTTAATAAACTTCTTATCTTTTGAATACTGAAAATAAAATAAACTTAATCCTCAGGGTGGTTCAGTCAGCAGACCAGAAGCCTTTTAGATGCTTCTTAGAGATACAGGACAACTAGGTTTTCTGCCCTGTGTGATTATCAATCTTCCCCTTGCATGCATGGATGTGTAAGGGCATTAAAGGTGCTTCTCAGTGATAAATGTCAGCAGAATCGCAAAGTGAATATTAATTTCAGTATTGTCAAGGTCAGATGTGTTCCGTGGTTCATTGTTAGTGGAATTTTTACTGTGGCTGCTGTTAAGAAAGATAGTTTACCCTGGGCTCTTTTTTAAGGATCCAGAAAGGGAGCAAGGTTTCTGAATGTGTGTATACATCGCTCAGAGAAAAAGTGCTTTAGCACAGTCTGATTTGTGAAGTGGGGTAATTATTTTGCATGCTTTAAAAAAAGATCAAGGTATGAGTTTAAAGGAGGGAAGTTAGGTTGAAACAGAAGGGACAATCACAAGATCTGGAGACCAGCTGATGTTCTTGAAAAGCAGTTGGCTATCTACATAAAGGAAGAAGGAAACTGCAGTGGAAATAAAGAAAAAAGTGTGTGATGAGGACATTCATAAAAGTAGGGTGTGAAGTCATCTAGCTGGGAGCCCAGGAAATTAAGAGAAGGAAAGAGAAAGAGAACGTTTATGTGATGACAGTCCATCTGGAAATAAATGACCAGCTGGGCGTCTCCACATATACTGAATTACTTCCAACCAAATATGCCAAAACAGTGGCATTCACTCGTCCACACACCTCCACTCACATGCCAGCCACCTGAATCACCTAGCTACGCAAGTCAGTGTTGTGGGCGTCATTCTTGATGCTCCGTTCCCACCCCCTTACCTCCAATCCCAGTCCTGTGGATTTTACATTCCATATAGTCTTAAATCCCCCCCCACTTCATCTCCATGGCCATCATTCTAATCCAAGATGTTAATCTCTCTCTTTTTCTGGACTTTGAAATAGTCTACCAACTGGTCTCTCAACACCCACATATGCCCCCTTCAATTCACTCTTTACGTGGCGGACACCTCATAAAATGCTTGAATTCATTATTTCCTTTCCGATTCTTACAATGAAAGATCAAAATCCGTTTAAGGCCTTGAGGGCTCAGCGTGGTCTGGCTCCCAGCAATCTCTCTCACTTATGTGGACTTCTCTCCTCCTGGAAACATGGGTCTCTGCTGCCTTAGACTATGAGTCCTATGAAAATTTTCATTGTTTCTTGTTGAATTCTCACAGTGCCTGCTACACCGTAAAATTAATTAGTTAATATTTTTTGAGCATTTCTTTTGTGCCGGAGGCCATTCATAAATTATTTATTATTAATCTTCACAACAGCCCTATGTGGTAGGCACTGCTCTAAACCCTATTCTTTGAAATAGGAGCTTTTAAGTTCAAAGATATGTAGTAGGTTGACCCTGGCCACATAGCCCGAGTGAGAGTTCTGGAGTTGAACCCAGGATGTCTGATCCTGGAGGTTGGTGTCTGTTATCAGAGATTTACTAGATGAGACCAGCTAGCATCTCCTGCATCAGGGTATCCCAGAGATCTAACTTTGGCAAAACCAGTAGAGTTCTAAATTTCTTCCTTAATTTATAGTCCCTCCCTAAAGAGCCAGTTTACTCAAGGCAGTTGCTTATCTTTTAAAGCCTAGAAATAGATAAACAATAAATTTCTTCCCCAAAGAGACAGTATCTTTTAAGGGAGGATCTTTTTGTCATTATGTAGAAAAATCTACTCACTTGACGGTCTGAAAACGATCGCCTCTCCCTTCTCCTCTAATAAATGGCAGCAGGGCTCTTTTATAAAAGCAATCTATACATGTCATTTATTGCTCTATTAAAACTACAAACATCAGATATTGATTCTTCCCATACTGGCCGTAATACAAGCCAACTTTGAGAAAGGTTGCTGGGATTTAGCTACATTATCACCATGGGAAACACTCTGGGTTGCGCAGACGCCAGAGACACCTGCTTCTCTGATGCATATCTATTTATAGAGAACGGAGATTTCCGTGTGCAGAAATACAGTCTGCAAGTGCATGCAAGTCTCAAATCAATGTGAAGCAAGCGAGAGGCCAGCAAATACACTTTCTGGAGGTTTCTGCTTAGGAGGCGCCTAAGAAGTAAACATCAATTTGTGGTCTGTGTGTTGTGGAAAGTTAACAGCAGAAAAAAAAGTGTCTATTATTTACAAGGACGTTGAAAGGCTCAGTTGATGTTGGTGATGACACATCGGTCTAATCTCTGCTCTGTTCTTGGGCACGCTCTTGGCCAGGTTTGGTTTGTCAACACGATTCTAGACCGGACTCGGGACTACCTCCTTTTAGGCGTCTGTGGGTGCTGTTTTTCCCATCTCCTCTTTCACATATGTTATCCACTCCTGTTCTCTAACAGTACTGAGAATTAAGGAAAACCAGTGCTCCTTTCTCCATTAGACTGATGAGGTAACCACAGTTTGGAAAAGTTCAAGAAACAGGAAACAATAATATAAAATATCATATTAGTTTTAACTCTTGCTGTTTTCCATATCATGTCATGTAATCCTTATGATACCTCTGTGATGCCTGAAAAATTAAGCTCCGAGTATTTAAGTAACTTTGCCCAAGGATAGATTAACATTAAATAAGAGAGAGAGTTCTTTGACCCAGGATTCAAAACTAAGATGTTTCATTACCCCCTTGAGGTATCACTCGCTCTCTCTCTCCCACTCTCTCTCTAACACTAGTTATCTTAGAGATAGTTTGTGCCTTTTCACTATTTCTGTTTGCTTTTTTTTTTTCAAGAGTTCTTGACAATTACTGGAAAATTTTATTTGGAAATTAAAGTTTTCTTTTCTTTTTGTGAATACTTGCTTCCAAACATAATATTTAGAGACAAGTGTCTCTGGAGAAATGGGTAAATGTTTAAACTTTCTATGATTATCATAGAAGAGACCACATTTTACTAAGATTGGTGAAGCATTCTTTGGTTCATTTGTTAACAAAAATAGAAAAGCAATTTAATGGTGAGTCCACGTTTGGAAAAAAAGTGGTTTGTTTCTTCAATATGAGACGATCTATGCCATCATTAATGTGGTTCACCTTGGCATTATTCTTTCTGTTTTTACTTGAAGACCTCATCATCTGAAGCTTTCCCCAAGCTTTCTGTTAGTTTTTCTCTCCATTTCCCAACTTGTAAATTCTGTCCTGGTAAGGCTAATGTCAAGGCCATTGCCCACCTGACTCATTCACACTTGGATCCTAATTCACCAGATTCTCCCTTTATATCTGAAGTCCCCGTCCTTCCTTTTTTAATCAGTGCAGTTCTTAATCGTTCTTCAAACAATGTTCTTGACTAAATGCCCCATAACATCTCTGATTACTATCTACTTTATCAATAGATCTATTCTGGAATTCCTATGTGCTTAGTTGTCTGTCCAGAGAAATGTTAGCCTTGAAAATATCTACCATAATAAAACATTCCACAGTTCTGGAGAAAACACTGTCTGCTAAATACAAACAAAGTCTAATTAGATTGTAAAATCAGCTGGTACTTTCATCTAAAATTTTAATCACAATGGAGGGTAACATTGCCCAGGCCATTCTGGAATATTCAATATGATTAGGCTTATATGACATCAATCCTTTAGTAATATATAAATATAATACTTAATGTGTAAACTTAAGCACATTTGGCTGAAACTTTAAGTTTTTATCTTCACGTTTGGTATGTGTAGGCAATTTTTCTACATCATAAAGACAGTTACCTTTGACATTACTTGGAAATCTCCCTGTTAAATGGCTTGAGACTCCAATCATGCAGTCAGGGATCTGCATTCTTCACTGCACTTTGCATTTTCAAGTATTGCCTATGTTTTCCAAAGTGAAATTCAGAATGTCCCTCATACTTCACCAAGGTTATCACTGCTTGGCTGTGTTAGTGAAAGGTCTAAGCCACCTTCCTGAAAAGACTTCATTTTGAGGTCGAGTGCAGTGGCACGCTCTTGGCTCACTGCAGCCTCCACCTCCTGAAGCTGAGTGATCCTCCCATCTCAGCCTCCCGATAGCTGAAACTACAGACATATGCCACCAAGCCCAGCTAATTTTTTTTTATTTTTTGTAGAGACAAGGTCTCACTGTGTTCCCCAAGCTGATCTCAAATTCCTGGGCTCAAGCAATCCTCCCACCTTGGTCTCCCAAAGTGTTGGAATTACAGGCGCGAGCCACTGTACTCAGCCTGAAGACCATTTTCTTCAGAGAGAATCATTATTGTTTTTTTATTAAGCCATCAAAAATATTCAACATTAATATGTTAGCATAGACATATGTGTGAGTAAAGGTAATATATAAATCCTATGTAATGTAAAATGTGTAGTATGTATCACACATATTATATGAGTGTGTTTATTCATGTCTATGTCTATTATCTATATATCTACACACACACATATAATGGCACCGTTGAATACATTTTGAGTTAGCAGAAATCACCTATTAAAAGTGCCAGGCATGGTGGCTAAAGCCTATAATCCTAGCACTTTGGGAGGCTGAGGCGAGAGGATTGCCTGAGCTAAGGGGGTCGAGACCAGCCCGGGCAAATTGGAGAGACCTTGTTTCAACAATAAATAAAAAAAAAATAAGCCAGGCGTGGTAGCACAAACCTGTAGTTCCAGCTACTTGGAAGGCTGAGGTGGAAGGATCGCCAGAGTCCAGTAGGCAGAGGCTGCGGTGGCTGGGAGTGTCTCTGCACTCCTGCCTGGACAACAGAGTGAGACTCCGACTCAAAAAAAAACTAAACTGAAAGGAAGATGAACAGGTAATAACTGCCTCCTTAACCAAATCCTGTCATACTCTTGTGGTTTTGTAATAGAACCCTACCCCTTACTCTGTGCTTCTTTCTGGCCAAATTACGGTTACATCTCCTAACTACGTACATCTCAGTCAAGAAGGGTTTTCATCATGTTAATAATTACACGGCCTGCAGGCCTTTTGATGTTGCACTCCCTTACAGAGTAGAAACAGATTTCCTAGAAACATCATTAAAACTGTTAACTACAGGAGAAAAAAATGAAAGAAGCCATCAAAGCATGCACTTTATTATCCATAAATATAAGTCATTTCAGAAACGGCTTGCATTTGAAACACATTCACGGAGGAGATCAACAGCAGTGACCGATGCTGTTCAAAGGAGAGTGCTTGGTGGCTAGATCCACTTGGGTCATTCCGGATCATTGCTTAGACCCCTTGCTATCCAGCTGGAAAAATAGGCTCCAGAATCATTTTTAAGTTGGCCGACTAATAGTTAGAAACAGTCTCAGAAATCTGGTCTGAGTGGAGGGCATGTGAATTATAGGTCATTATTTGAATGACAACAGATGACAGCTTTTTTCTAATTCACTGTTACTTTAGTATGAGGGCTATTAAACTGATGACTTAGGGACAGTAGAACTCATTGTACTGCATAGCTATTTTAAAGTACTTTAAATATTCAAATGTTCGACTACACATTCCCTGACACTAACATTTATCTTCATATTGGGCTTCCAGCTGAGAGACACCAATGTAATGACTCAGAGGCATCAGCCTCATTCAGTGTCATAAAGACGGTGGCAGGCCTTGGTCCTTCTAAAGCATTTTCTTTGAAAACCTTATATTCACATTCTTATTTGAAAGAGATTACTTAAACTCCCATGATTTTTTTAAAAACATATATTTGACAAATCATAACTTAGTTTTTAGCCTGATTAATGCAAATGTGAAATTTCTTACAGTAGAGAGAAGTCAGGAAGGCAGATAGACACTTGAATAGGAACAGAGCAAAAGATAGAAAATAGTTTTAATTCACTTATATCATGTGACTGTTTGGTTATCAGAAGACCTAACATCCTGTGAAACCTAAAATAGTTGTTGAATTAAAGCAGATGAATTCAAATGCCTCTGAAATACCCATGATTTGGAGAATGGTAGTCTACCTCACACAATGTTTCAGTTTTGAAGTACTACATTTGATTAAAAGTTGAAGATGTCTCCATAAAATGAAATCATTGTCATTTCCCCAGTATAAAGTAATTAGCAATCGCTACAAATTATTTAATGACGAAGAATCAATGATTTTTCAGAACCCAAAACACCTGGAGAGATCTAATCCCTTGGGGCTACCACTTGGAGAAATTGTAGACTCCAGTGTTAGAAGCTATGATCCCTACTCCTTAAAAATATACATATCACATTACTCTTAATACACATACAATTTCAAGCGGTTCATGGACTGTTTGAAGTCAATGACAGGTCCATATCATAGGGACAAGTCACCTGTAATCAATTATAGCTCATCAAACTGTGCTCTCTCTCTCTCTCTCTCTCTCTCTCTCTCTCACACACATTCTTATTCAATATTATATGTAATAAATCATGCTTTATTAAAGATTTGGCTTTTATATGCCATTTATTGGGGTTAATATCCAATAAGATCTCATTATAAAGAGCTCTGTTATACTATAAATTTATATATATAGTCAGAAATTAATGTTCCCGGTGCAAATAGTGACATGTAATACATCTCATTTATTTCAGCATAAGTATTTAATTTGTTCTTAGATACAGGTGTTATAATGAATTTTCACTGTAATGCAATGTTGAAATTTAAAAAGATAGTTGGTTAGGCTGACATTGATTGATGAGTTACTTGCATAGATTATGCATCTATTCTGAAATCTTTCCATTCTTTGAAGAAATAGGCAACTTGAATGGAGATGAGGAGAAATTAGATGCAGCTTGCCTCAAAATTATTGTCCAACTGAGGGGATCAGTGAAGAATATTAAAGACATCTTGGAAATGATGAGCAGTTAAGCCCATTATGTTTCTTGAATGACATACTAAAACGTAATGAAATGGAAGACTGAAGCTGTTAACTGTATTGATTTCACATCTTATTTCCATTGTTGAACATTTTTGAATCTTCCTTTAACACTTAACTCTCTCTCTCGCAGCTTATATGCATAGAATGTATCACCTGTGTGAAAGTGTATAAATTATGCTTAAATATGCTTAACGGATATGGATCTGAATAAATGTGTAAGTACGTATGTGTACATATATACATATACATGTCTCTATAATTAGCATAAACAATATATTGTTCACATGTATATGTTAGAACTATAATCCAAAAGGAAGAATATGAGGGAATCCATGAATTTGGTTTCTAGCACTGTTGTGAAGAAAAATACTCATTTAATAGTATAAATGAAGCACAGTGTGTTGACACGAATCAGGAATGTAGAGAAGAGTATCTCACAGGCAGGTGGTATTTTGGTCTAAGTCAAAGGGCTGGTATTTTACGTATGAAGTGTATGTATAATTTGATAGTACTCCTTTGAAACTTTGATATTTATATTTATTCAAACCGTAGAATGATGACATTTTTATATTCATGCGTGAGACTACTAACCAAAATCTACCAATGCAATCAGATCATAAAATAAATTAGATTTTAAGACAATAGAGTTAACGTGGGACACAATTCAGTAAGGAAGGACAACCCTTTCTCAGATGAAAGGCAATTGGAAACTATACACCAACAAATAGAATGCTCTTATCAGGCTGGCAATGGGTGAAAACACATACTTTTGTTTGTGAGTACTTTAGCTAAATGCTCTGGAAGCTCCTTTTCCCTTCTGGTATCTGTTTGTCTCTACCTGAAATTCTTCTAGAAACCCAAGCACATGTTTTTCCCTAATAGTGTCTGATAACCATTAGGAAGGCAGAAGAACGCACGTGATGGACAGATGATTCAGGTTGGCATTGCCAGTGTAAACTGAGTCCAAATTAGGGTCCTTACTGCCTGATGTATTCTCATCAGTAACAATTAAGATATATATCTGCATCTGTATCTATATATACACAGACACAGACACACACACAAACACACATATATAAGTTACAAGGTAGGCAAAGTGCACACTGGCTTACATGCACACAACACACACAGACACATACACTAATTTTATTTCTTGTCAGGTGTGTGAGCAAAACATTATTTTCTGTTCATTTTAGTAACAGTGTTGAGTCAGCAAAATTAAATGGATTACACTATGTTGTATTTTTTAGGCTTGTGATTTATGGTAACATTTGTTAACTGTATATGAAGTTATTCATCTGTCACATTTATTTAACAATTTTTATGTAGCAAGTCTTTTGCATATCTTCTCAGAGAAGTTGCTCCTATTATTTGGGGAACTAGATGGAAGGTTCAGACCATGCTCTCCAATACAGAGAGCCAGGAAACTGAGCATTGTAGCTGGACTTATCAGGGAAGGACTGTAGCCTAATGTTTGTTCTTATGGGGGTGGAGGGGGACTGCCTTGAGCTGCAGACATCACTATCGTCCCTTTCTGCCCACAATGCCTGGTGGAAATGGTTGCGTGGCTGTCATATCGGATTCCCACAAGCTTCTAAGCTTCAATGATTCCCAAAGAGTCATTGGCAGATGGGCCGTGCACACCCTCCCTCTGCTGAACACACATAGCCCCTGCCTTGCAAGGTGGCTCTCTCAGCTTGCTCTCCAAATTCTTGTAAGTTTCACCCTGCTGGAGCAGGTCATGTGTAGCTTCTTTTCCAAGCCACACTTGGAGCCTCAGAAAACTCCTGGGTGGCATGGGCACTCCTCACTCTCCCTTTTCTGCTCAGTTGCCACCTACTGTACATGGGATGGGTCAAGTGGAGTTCAAGTGGATTTTCTTCTCGTTTGCCCTTCAAAGTTTGGAGTCTATGTGAATTTTTCCCCCCTTGCCGTTGTGAGACAGAGGAGCAGAAACTTGCCAAGCATCGCAGCCCCTTTTCTTGTGCCAGACACTCACTTGTCCTGGAGTGATTCTGCCTGGGAAACAAGGTCGGGGCTTCCGCCTTCCTTAAATGTGTTACATCTCACAGCAGAAGTGATGCCTTGCGAGTTTGGTCATGTCAAAATCTGAGTCTTTGCTCCCAGACTGAGCATGATCCTAGCAAACAGCACTCTCCACACAGCAACAGGACAGCAAGAAGGGATGCATTCAGTTACTGTTTTACATATCACTGAGCCATCTGTGCACGCACTGTGCGCATCCTATTAAAATCCCACATACCTCACGTTCAATATGTGTCTAAAGCAGGTCACTCGGTCTTGGTGTTCTCTCTCACAACTTTCCCTGTTTTCTTTCCTTAGAAGAATAATAGACTCAGAATCCAAAGTGTCCCCTCGTGAACTGTATGCATTGCCTTTGTGACTATATCAGTAATTATACAGAAACATAAATTGTTTGTTTTTTATTGCTGTTTTGTATCATACTATCCTGTCACAACACACTTGAATAATATTAGTTGACACATTTTTATTTTGCCTTGTTTTGTTTTTTCCCACGAAACAAAATGACTGTTTTGTTATCATAAGAGTCTAATGTATCACTATGAACTGTGACACAAGTTAAGACTCCCCTTTGTTCAATATTTTCTCCTAAAGTCCCCTTTTGTGGGACAGGGAGCTTGTTTGTAGAAAAATATTTATTTCGGGAAGAATGCTGACTTGAGGATACCCATGAAGTGCCTGTCAAAATGCAACTTTTTGGGAGCAAGGGTTCTTTCTGTGGAAGAAAGAATGCATCCGGAAGGAGTAGAGAAAGTAAGATCTCCACCCTAGTAGAGATGGATCAGAATGGGAGTCGTGAAAAGTATCTGTTCATAAAAGTATATGTGTGTGTGTGTGTAAACAGAAGTCTCTGCGCGTGTATGCATACATCCATGTGTCTTAACTCTTATTCACCAGAAAGTCCTAGAAGCAAAGTCACCCAATTAATATACCTAGCATCCAAATCATTGTCTTTAATATCATTCCCAATAAAAGAACCAGAAAACTTTGGAGAAATGTCTGATTTCAAAGCTTGGGCAGGATGAAGATAAACCTGGAACATATTATGCCAGAAAGAAGGAAAATGCCCCTAAAACTGATGGGCATGTCACAAGGACAGAGGAACCAGCTTAAAAAGAGCCCCCGGGTCAAGTCTGAGTCAAATTGACACAAAAATAACTAAGGAAAATAATGAATCCTAGACCATTAAAAAAAAAAAAAAAAAAAGCAGAAATCCACGTGCCAGTTTGAATAGTGGATTCACAAATAGAGAAAAATATGGTCTCTTGCTTATAGTACCAACTGGTAAATGTATAGGAAGTGTTTGAGTAGGAAAAAAAAATCATCATTTTGTGACCACCCTGCTGTAAGTTGATTCCATCAAGAGCCATTCGTAGATGCTAAATCCACGGAATTGTTGATAACAAACGTGATACTTTTATGATCCTAACATATCTCACCTCAAACTGCTTATCCGTTGCAAGTGGTTGAGCAGAGGCCCACGATGGGTGGGGAACAGTGAACCCACGAGTGGAGAAACCTGGCAGCACTTTGACAAGGTCCTCAAAACTAACATCGTGGATGAGGGGCAAAAAGGTCTCGTGTCCCTGGATGGGCTATCCTAAGAGCAGACATCACTTACATTTCACTCCGGTCTGAAATGCCTGCCTTAAATCTAACATAAGGAGATAAGGATGCAGCCAAAATGAGGACACTTTATTAATAAAAAGGGGCTAGATTCTTCAGAAATATTAACGGCCTCATAGACTAATAAGGCTTTAAAACGGTTCCAGCTCACAGGAGCCTGAAGGAACATGGCAAGGAAACTGACACTTTTTGGACTGGATTCTGAGTTGGTGGAGAAATGCTGAATAAATGACATTGTTGGTCAGTTAATACAATCAGAATGCAGATTCAGATGAGATAAAAAGCATTATATTGATATTAAATTCACTGACATTGATAACTATACTATTCATATGCACATTTATTTTTAAGAAATATGCACTAAAGTATTTTGGGTTAAGGAGACATGATGTATGCAACTCAATCTGACATATGTTGGCTTTCTCTGTATAACATGGAGATATTTTGATACATATTTACATATATATTTCAAAGTGTTGATAATGGGTAAGACTAGTTAAAGGAAACATGGCTGTTCTATCTACTATTCTCATTCTTAAATTTCTGGGGGGTTTAAAATTCTTCACCTTTTTTTTTATGTTAAGAGGAAAAATACTTTCATTTGTTAAGGTGAAAAGAATACAGTTGTCAAAAACAACGATTCTCAAGTTTTGGGGACAGATGGAAAATAGGTGAAGGGGACCTAAAATAAATGTTTCTGATGTGAATACATTCATAGATATATTCCAAATGAATACATGAGCAGAAATGCCATAAGGAGGCTGGGTTCCATGGCACAGAGGATGAAAAATGATCCAGTAACCTCCTGCTAGGTTCCACGCTGATCTAAAAAATGCAGTCAGAACTAGCCAGCCAGGTTTTTGTGTGCTGTTTTGCTATGGAATTTCAAGCTCACAGAAATGTATTAGAGGCTTACAGTATATCGGTCCAAAGCTAGGCGATATCTAAGACTGGGGGAAATACACAGCCAACATTTTTAAGTCAGGTTGTAGTTATATTTACAATGGTGAGGTCATTTGTTTATTTTAGGCAACAATAATGTGGCTATTGTATTTGCCATTTACAAACCATTCACAGGTGTTTATATTCAGGTCCATATACACAAATACAAACTTGTAGACAAATTGAAAATTTGCAAACAGTGAAAATCGAAGGTTTTTCTTAACCCATTCTGCATTTGAACCTGACCTGATTTTAGGCTAGGCTATTCAGAGACCTTAATGATCCTGTTTGGTGTGAATACCATACGTCTTACTGCAAATATATAGCTGCATTAGATTAACAGGGCATTACCATGGACCCCACTAGAGGTGTTTCATAAAACACTGCACTCTGTAACCTTTCTAAACATCTGAAAATCTCTGAATCTTAACATTCACCTGGACGCAAGTACTTTGCTTCGATGATTGTGGACCTCTGCTATCTAATTTCATTGACAGGCTAGTTACTTATCCTTGACTAAGTACAATAATAATTATGAGAAAAATAATGATTGCTTCACTTCAGCAAGGATAAGAAAATAGGATACTAGAAAGTAAAACTGAAAATAAAACCCTAAAATTCATTTCAAGGACCCAGATTCGGGCAAGACTTTAAAATCTTGACTTTAATAAAGACAAAGTTGTTCATAGCTGTGCTACCTATTTGAATTATAATTAGAATCATAATAACAAGTACTCTAATTATATTTCCTGTTTTTCTTCTGCAGTTTTTGGCCATATGCTAGTAAAAGCAGATTAATATGGTGTGAAATTGTCCAGACTAAGAATTTAGATTCAGAATCCCGCTGTTTTCTGCCATTAACCTAGTCATTAGACTTTAGTTATAAAATAAGTAATTTTGATGAATGTAATTTCTTCTGAATTTTAAAATAGTGATCCTAGTTTCAGTAATTTGTATTTAGATTTCATGTTTTTATATTCTTATTGCTCGTGGTTCTAAAAGGCATGCTGCAATTTTATTGAATTATAAATATGTGATTTTGTTTGTTTTGAGAACGAGAACCCTCTAATCCTAAGCAATATTTTTGTATACAGTGCAAGTTCCAGGGCCAGTAGAAAACCTGCAAGCTGTATCTACCTCACCTACCTCAATTCTTATTACATGGGAACCCCCTGCCTATGCAAATGGTCCAGTCCAAGGTTACAGATTGTTCTGCACTGAGGTGTCCACAGGAAGAGAACAGGTGAGTGAGGAAATGGGTCACACGGTGCTTCCATCTACTGGGGGCTTTCATCTGTTGGAGGATTCCATCTATTGGGGACCTCCATCTACTGGGGACTTCCATCTACTAGAGACTTTCATCTACTGGGAACTTTCATCTATTTGGGGGCTCCCATCTATTAGATGCTTCCTTCTATTGTGTACTTCCATATACTAGGGGCTTTCATTTATTGGGGGCGTCCGTCTATTGGAGGCATCTATCTACTGGAGGATTCCATCTATTGGAGACTTCCATCTATTGGGGGATTTCGTTCTATTGGGAGAGTCCATCTATTGGAGAATTCCATCTATTGGAGGATTCCATCTGTTCGAGGCATCCATCTATTAGATGTTTTCATCTATTGAGGGCTTCCATGTATCAGATGCTTGCATTTATTGGATGGCTCTAGGGCTGGATAAATAAGAAAGAACCTGCAAGCTCTCGATAGAGCAGTGTTTAGCACATGCGTTGAATAGCTGATTAATTTAAAGTACTTGTTATTGGAAACTTTAAAGAATTTAATTAAATTGTGGAGATGAAAGAGGTTAATAGGCAATGAGATTAAGTCAATAGCAAGGATGTCAATTTTTGTTTGAATATGCAGTGACCTGGTCAGTATGGGTAATCACATTTGTATTAATCCACCTGCTCCCAGGAAGCATTTGCATTTTCCCTCCTTATCCTAAGGGGTGATTGCCCTTATAGTTGATGGCCTACGTGAAACTACTCTTTTTACTCAAATATACTTGGTATCCTTAAATTGTCCCACCATCAGGTTGTGACCTGTCATTTTCATTGTTTTCAGTAGAATTTACTCTTATTTCGCAGCAACCTGGATGGAACTAGAGTCCATAATACTGAGTGACTTCTCACAAAAACAAAAAACTAAGTATCACATGTTCTCACTCATATAGTAGACCTTGATCATCCAACATATTGCCACAAGAAAATACACTAAAAATCTTATTTTCCCTTATACTTATGTTGTCTCAGGAGTGTAGAATATTCCACCCTTCACTCATTGATTTGTAATGATATCTTTCTCATCCAGCACATTCTATATCATTATGAGTCTCTTTGGGGGCTTTCTATTCTGTTCCGTAGTTCTCTGTCTATTCCTACACCAGTTAACTCATAGAATTTTTAAATAACTGGGCTGTTGCAAAGCAACTCTCTGTATTTTTCTTTTCTTTCTTTTTTTTTTTTTTTGAGTAGGAGACTCACTCTGTCGCCCAGGTTGGAGCTGGAGTACAGTGGCAAACTCATGGCCTCCCCAGTGTTGGCCTGCTGTGCTCCTGTGATCCTTCTGCCTCATCCTTCCAAGTAGCCAGAACTACAGGTACACGCTACCACAACCGGTTAATTTTTGATTTATTGTAGAGATGAGATCTCACCATGTTGCCCAGGCTGGTCTCAAACCCACAGGCTCAGGCAATCCACTTGCCTCGGCCTCCCAAAGTGCTGGGATTACAGGTTGAGCCACCGAGCCTGGTCAACCCTCTGCATTCTTTATGCCAATATAGTCTTTGTTCTTTGAAAACTTTTCCCCCATTCATTTTATAATAGGCTTATCAGGGTTCATAAAAAATACAACTGGAATTTTGATTGAAATTGCATTGAAAGTAGATTTATTTAGGAAAATTGCCCTCTTTGTAGTAGTAAATTTTCTCATCTATCAATATTTTATATTTTTTATTTACTTTGGTAATTTTTATATTGTACGGTACAATTTTATCATTTTATCTGTATAGGTGTTGTCTTTTAAAGTTATTTCTAGTTACTTTACAAACTACACTTCCCTAATGTAAATGTGCTCATTTAAATTTTTGTTATATTTTCCAAATAAATTTTGCCAATGAGTATGAGAGGGGACCCCCAAAAACCCAGAACTTATTTTTTAAAAATTTTTTAAATAAAAAATTGTATTTTTATTCTTATGTTTAAACTTCCTTCACCTTCAAAGTACTCTTCATTTGCTCAGATACATCTATTGAGATGCTTTTTTCACTTCTCAAAACAATTTTTGAACTCACCAATTTTGATGCTAAAAAGTGCTTCTGCTGTTTTTTGTTTCACCTCTTCCACATCAGTAAAACGTTTCCCTTTGAGGACTTTTCTCATGGGGGTGGGCAGAAGACATTGCTTAGGCCAAGATGGGGTGAATAGGGAGGGTGGGGTTTGGGGGTCATGCTGTTTTTGGTCAAAAACTGCTGAAAACTCAGTGTGATGTGGGCAGGTGCACTTGTAAATAACCCATCACAAAATGGACAAATGCGCTGGAAGAATCTTCCCCACAAAAAATTCACTGAAGCCAAACGCAGCCTCTCACAACACTGCTAACTGGTACACTGATGCTGACGGGTTCCTACAACACTTACATGAGGGGAAAGCCTGCACTACATGGGTCTGCTCTCCCCAAAATAATTCCAGGTTATTTTGGTCCCTCCTTATGTATGTACTGTACACACACACACACACACACACACACACACACACACACATATTCACGCCATAAGAAAAACTTATCAATTCCATAGTTCCAAAATCTTTAGTGTTGTCTCTGATCTATTCAACTGAGAGGTGTGTTAAATTGTTTCTATAATCACAAGAGTTATCTATTCTCTAGGCAAATATCTCAGTTTTTTGCTTTATGTATTCCGAAGATATACTATTCAGGACTTTCTGAGTAATCACAGTGATTTTTATTTTATAATAAAACAGGCCCACTTTATACTATTAATTTTGTCATACATATTTCTGTGGTATTATCTGCTTTTGGTTAGAATTTGCATGGTATATCTTTTTCCATTTGTTTCAACTTGACCTAAACCTTGTGAAATATCAAGACATACCAAAATATGTAAAGGTTCATATGATTACAATTATATTCACACTGTTAAAAAATAAAAAATTGCTAATGAAATCCCTTATATCTCCTTTGTGGATTGTATCTCTCCATCACGCCCTGTGTTACTTTATCCTAGATTATGTGCCCATATTTTCCTAGATTTTCTTGCACTTATATTACACAGTTCTTCTTATATATAAAATATCTATATTCTATTTCTATAGATCTATTTATATTATATGTAATATTGTTTTGCCTTTTGAAAGCTATTTAATGCTATACAATTTTTGACTTTTTTTTTTTTGATTCATGGTCTCACTTTGCAACTCAGGCTAAAATACAGTGGCACAATCATGACTCACTGCAGCTTCAACCTCCTGGGCTCAGGCGATCCTCCCATCTCAGTAGCTGGGACTACAGGTGTGCACCACCACTCCTGGCTTTTTTTTTTTTTTTTGTAAAGACGATGTCTTACTATGTTGCCCAGGCTGGTCTTGAACTCCTGGGCTCAAGCAATCCTCCTGCCTCAGCTTCCCAGTGTTGGGATTACAGGTATGAGCCACCGCACCCAGACCAGTTATTTTGTCAAACTTTTGTATTCTAAACTATTTTGTATTTTCTTCTAATGTTATATTTGTAATATTTGGTAGGTATGCTATAGCTCAATTCACTTTTATCTGGATGTTATCTTATTGCATGAACTTATAATAGTTT
>CAUYQG010004049.1:0-13422 GCA_963574415.1 Tarsius wallacei
GAGACCTCATCTCTACAATAAATCAAAAATCAGCCAGGCGTGGTAGCGCGTGCCTGTAGTTCCAGCTACTTGGAAGGCTGAGGCGGAAGGATCGCCGGAGCCCAGCTGGTCGAGGCTGGGTGGCCGGGAGTGGCCGCGGCACTCCAGTCTGGGTGACAGAGTGAGACTCCAACTCAAAAAAAAAAAAAGTAACAGTATTATTATAGAACATGTACCTTGCAAGAATAGTTAAGTTGAAGTGCAACAGCAAAGAAAAAATATTAATGTTAACATCACCAGGATTCATATAAATTTTGACAATTCAATTTTTTAATGAAATTCAGGGTTTTTGACTGATTAGTCTATTTACAGTTAGCAAAAGGTGCAGTTGAGTCAATCTTCACCTAGAAAATTTAACTTCTTGTTTCTATGAAAAATAAAATCTCCTCTTATAAAACTCTCATAAAATAACTCCCAAGGCTTCTTGCACATCAAATAGCTCCTACAGAACCAAATTTTGATGAGGTAAGTGTAAGGAATTTAGTAACATATGGATTAAATTTCCCTTAAAATAGACATCATTTTAAAATTAAGCAGGAAAAAGTTCTTGGTAAAATATGAAAATATGTTTTGGTTTTCCTTGAACCCAAAACACAATTTGAAAAATAGTTCAAGATGTTCACCAAAACCCAATACAGCTGCTTTCACCCATCTTTAGTTCCAAGATATGACCTATTGGGAGTTTTGTTGATTACAAATATTGCAAAAATATTAGTAGATACTGGCAAAATGTCAGAGACAAGTGAGGAAGGAGCAAAATTTTAGAAATAAGCATATGAAAAATTAGCATTTCTGTCTTCAAAAACTTAGGGATGGGCAATCCTGTCCCTTAATAGCTGATGAAATATTACAAATCCTTATTATATCTCAGAAGAAAATGTTTAATGACAAATATGAATGGGTAAATATCTCAAGAAAACGTCTGATCATAATAAAATGAAAAAAATGCCTCATTGCAAGAAAAAATGTGGTAACAAGCTACAACACTTATAAGGACAGAGCTATCTTATCCAATAATATCATTCTTTTTTAAATTTTTTAAATTATAAAGACATGAGGTACAATGCAGGGTAAGGTATACAAACATTGATTATGCAGTTACCCTTGTTGATGAGGTATGCCCCTCCCTCCCCTAGCAGTTTCCTTCAACTGTCAATCCCACCCCTCCTCCCCTGACAGTTTTCCATTACTGCCAAATGCTTTCTTATAGTATTATAATTGTTCAATATATTCTTTAGGGGCAGATGCTCTCACAAATTTTGATCATGATGAAACCTGGTACTAACAAAATTAAGGTCTTTTTTTTTTCTTTTATCATGTAAGGATGTTGAATTTTGTTAAATGTGTTTTCTGCAACAATTACGATGATCTTTTTCTCCCCCTTTATACTATTAATGTGGGATATTACATTGATCTATTTTTGTATGTCAAACCATCCTTGCATTCAAGAATAAGTCTTACTTGGTCATAGTGTATAATTCCTTTAATATGCTGCAATGGTTTAGTAGTATTTTGTTAAGGTTTATTAATGTTCAAAAGGGATATTGGTTCATAGTTTTCTTGCAATGTCTTATCTGGAATTGGTATCAGTGTAATGCTATCCTTATAAAACGAGTTAGGAAATGCTCTATCCTCTTAAATTTTTTGGAACAGTTAGAGAAGGATTCATATTGGCTTTCCTTTAAGTGAATAGGATAATTCATCAGTGAAGCCATAAAGTCCAGGACTTTTCTTTACCAGAAAATTTCTGTTCATAGCAGAATTATTGACAACAGCGAAAGTATGAAAGTTATTCATGTGTCCATAGATGGTCAAACAAATAAGCAAAAATGTTGTAGTACACAATAAAATATTATTCATCTTTAAAAAGAAGCAAAATTCTGATATACACTAAAACATAGGTAAATCTTGAAGACATAACACTAAATGAAATAAGCCAGACACACACAAAAAACAAACACTGCATGATTTTACTTATATAAGGTCCTTAGAGTTTTCAAAGTCAGAGACACAGACTGTAGAATGGTGGTCACTAGGGACTGTGGGGAGAAAGAAATGGGGAGTTATTGTTTAATAGCTATAGAATTTCAGTTTTGCAAGCCTAAAGAAATTATGGAAATGGATGGTGGTGATGGATGCACAACATTATTAATGTATTTAATACCACTGAACTGTGCATTTTAAAATGGTTAAGACAGTAAATTTTATGTTATATGTATTATATCACAATAGAAACTCTTTGAAAAAATTAAGGTCATGGTTCAACTTATCAAATTTTTACAAGCTTGCTCTTCAGTCAGTTTTCCTCATTAGTGCTAGATTGATCTTCCTAAAATCCAAATATTTCATTTCATTTTCCTTAATTTCTTCATGAGTTCTTCACTGCTTCAGAAGTCTAAACTCCCACATGGCAGCAAGAGCCCTTCTGTGTACCACTTCTGTCTTATTTTTCACTATTTCAAGTTTCACCCCCCCACCAAAATAACTATATTTCATTCACATGAACTATTTCCAGCCCCTCCAATGTTTCTATAGTAAATGTCCTGCTGAAGATTTCATTTGGAGTTTTTCTCTTTACTAAGAGAGGTACTGGAAAGTCACTTCAATAATCTTTAGAAGAGTAAATTATCTCTAGTCACTGAACACAATGTTCCAAATCCAAAGAGGGACACACACACACACACACACACACACACACACACACAAACACACACACACAGTTATGTATGTAAGCATGTACACTCTGGAGAAAATGAGGCGGCCATGAAGAATCATGCAGTTATCGTGATTGTCCAGGAAAGGTGGGTAGCAAGAACCTATTTCTAGTGAGGACCAATGGGGGACCCAAACTTCACCTGTACGATGACCACTTATATACCTAATCCTGAACTGTACTCTACATCTTTAAAATTATAAATAAATAAATAAATAAATAAATAAATAAATAAATAAGAAAAGTTACTTGACTTCTGGTAGTCTTAGTTTTTAGAGAGGAAAAGAGAAATTCTAGGTCTGCTGGGCATAAATGCTTAGTTTAATCCTGACATTATCCTCTGGTGCTAGTTGCCATCTCAGAAAATGATTTTAAATAGGATCAAAAGATCCAGACTATGAGACTGGGCATCCCTCACTCCACTGAGGCTGAGGATGTGGTCCTGCAGCCTTTAAGATACATAGCAGCAGCTCTCTGGTCCATCAGCATCTTTTGTGGTCTGTGTAGGTCCAGTTGTCAACAGTGTCACCAAGTGGCAGCAAGAAGAAAAAGCAGTAACAGACTGATCAGAACCCAGGCTCTTCACTCTTGGGTGTTAAAGTCAGAATGATGACCTTCAGTTGGACTGTGCAAGCCTTTGGAATTTGAGAAATCTCAGAGTAAGGAACTGCAGGGAAGAACTACTGAATGTTTGGCTAATCTAATGTGTATAGACTTGAGCTAGTTTTCTTTTGGATTAAAGAAAAAATAGTAGATACTTATCAGTTCAAGGGTCACTCTGCTAGAAAATCTCTGCCTCACTGAGACTGAAGCACCCCATGCAGACATCAGTCTTACCTCACTTCTGCCAAACTATGGTCTCTTATTCACATTGCAACTTGAACTGCCTAATGTACAGTTTTCTCTTCACCTCACTCAACTGTGAGAGTGTATAAACAAGGATTACATGTCATTCACTGTTGTGTTTCTACTACCCAGGATTTACTTAATAAATACTTGCTAATAATAAGAGAACCAAGGTCTTTGGTTAGGAAAGATAAATATCTGTTCCAGATTTTAGGCTCAAAGACTATGACCTATAATAGCTGTAGCTTTGATTACCACTCCTTGGAATTAAGTAAATAAAGAGATCACAATTTGACCCAAGGTCATTAGGGAATTTTGTGTTTCAAGAAAGACAAAGGCTAATGATGAAGTCCTGGGATTGCTCGTTTCCTGATGAAATCTCCATGTCCTCAAACACTCACCAAGAGGAAGTGGAGAACCCCCAATGTATCCCTAGGAAAATGAACAGGAACATATTTCAGAGGGCAGAGTTAGAGGCTGACAAGTAGGTTGGCCACTGCCAGTGTAAGGAGTCCTGTTTTCCTTTCCAGGGAAATATGGTACGTACTTTGGATCACTGAACCCTTGAGGTTGCTTCCCATTCTGTTTTTTAAAAAAATTCTTGTCAAATGTAAGGCTTTATAGTTGTCATTTTTTTCAGGCAAGTTCCAGTCAGGAAAACAGAAACCATATTTCAACAGAGATAATAATGATCCAGAGAATTGGTTAAACAGGTGTTCGTGAACTAAATAGCAAAAAGGAAATACTAAGTAACACAGAAGCAGTAATTGCAGGAAGTAAGACCTGAGAACAAGGGAAGAGGCTAAGACACAACTCAGAGCATATCACTTGGAAGCTCGGGCTCAGGCTTTCAAGGACAGGGCTTATGTAGATCCTTCAGGAGCTCAGAGGAAAGACCTTACTTAGCTGAACAGCAGATCCCTGAAGAGGGAATGCCACTCATCTGATTTCCGAGGAAGGGTTCCCATGGAGCTTGAACCTCTACCTGTGTACTGGGACTACTGGGGAGATTCCATGAGACTGATTCTGGAAGAAACTGGAGACTCCAGCCACCTGTGCTGTCTGGGACCGAAGGGCCAGTTCTGGAGGATGTGGCAGGAGCAGGAGGGAGCAAAGCTTTTCTTCCCACGCCTGCCTACCAGTCTGTCTCTAGTACTGTTTATGGATAGAAGCCAGGTGATGAAAGAGCAATGTGTTTTTGCAGGGTGCTAGCCTCAGCATCACAGAGCAGAGTATAGAATGGTGACTGGCAGAAGGCAAGAGTGTAACAAGCAGGACAAGTCAACCTTTTGTTTACTAAAACCGTCACATCACCTTCTACATGGATTTGAACTTTCATAAAGCAAGGAAATCTGTATATTTTTATCTAATATGATGCAACCATTCTTTATAAAATGAAAACTCTTTCACCTTTCCCAAAACAGCAAACACTAAGTCCCAACAGTCACCGTCTTTATCTCTGAGCAGCAGGTATCATATCCATCTCTGAGTGATGTTATCTATTATAATTGAGTTATAGTCCCACCTGATTATTCTGTAACCTAAACACTAATCTTTAAAATGATCCAGCCAAGGCCCTGTGGCTCATTCCTATAATTCTAGCACTTTGGGAAGTCAAGGCGGTAGGCCCACTTGAATCCAGGAGTTTGAGACCAGCTGAGGCAACATAGAGAGGTCCTGTCTCTACAATAAACAAACAAACAAATAAGTGATCCAATGGTACAATAGTCCTTGTATAAAATAATAGGAAAAGAAAACGGAGAAAATAATTAGCATAGATACCATACAACACAATAGGCAAGGGAGAAAATATGAATGTCTGCTATAATCTTTGTTTTTGTAAGAGGTCATGAGGTCAAAATAGACATTTATGATTTCTTTCTTCCTTTCCCTGCCCCATGTTTTCTTTTCCCTCAGTTCCTAGTGAATTTGGTTCTTTATCTCCTAGGGTGACACACACCTTCAATAAATGACTTTATTGATGTCATTTTCATTAACATTTGCTATTATGCATGTAAGCACAAAACGATGTCCTGAGAATGCCCTGGAACTGAGATATAATTTCTTCTGTCTTCACTGTGAGGCAGCAACCCAATTTCCTATTGATCCTCAGCATCAATCATCCAAGAAAATAGTAAGTCTTTTTTTTTTACATACTGACTCAGTAGCATGAAGCACTCAAAATGGCCAGTAGCACCATCAAAATACAAAGGTAGTGATAGCATAAATCAGTCTCGTTCAACTGGTTCTGGAGATTGGTTCTTGGACTGTTTCTTGGAGTTTACTGGGATAAAAGTTAGGATTCATTTAAAGAGATGAGGAAGGAAAAGAGTAAAAAAGGAAACTATATAAAATGTGAGATGAGAGTAACAGAATAGCATCATCTACTGTTACTGAGTAATATAGCTTAGACAAAAGCAGTAATTCTAAAAAAAAAAAATCTTAAATTTTGGAAACCAGAAGAATCATTTATTGCTAAACTTAACTGGACAAAATCTGGAGAGCAGTAGAAGCACAGTTTTACCTATTCAGTGCACCTAAGTTTCATTTTGCGGCGTATCAAGAACTGGCCTACATATATTTGTGAAGAAGTAATTTTTCCCAAGTTCCTCACTTCAGTTTTCATTGTTAGCACTTCCTCACTGTTTTATGACCTTCCTCAATACTACTGTGGCCAGGTTTACCCTCATTGGTTGGGAAACCTTAAATAGTCCAAGATGACAGAAACTGCCTATAGTAAGTATACTTGTCATTTCAACACACACTAAAACCCAACCTCATAGCTTCCTCATTAGCTCAGTTGATAAGTTTATTCATGCTAATTTAAAAAGAATGTAGTAGTGTGATGAATAGATAAACATGGCTTGCATAGACAAACATGAGGTTTATAACAGTCAAAAGCAAATTCATTCTTGCAAACAATGAGAAGACAATGACGTGAACAATTTAGTGAAGTGTCAAACTGAGACTGTAATTTTAGAATCAGAAAATATGTATATGTAAAATATATTCCATATTTTGTAGACTATATATTTAATGGAATGTATTTTTTCCTTTCTTGGGAACTATTTTTATGACTTAAATGCTTTAAACACTCTTCCACAAGTCAAGTAAAACAGGAAAGAATGTTTACTTGAAGCTTCCAAGTAAAGAAAGTGATAGCTTACACAGGTCATCTCTGACCTTAAATTGTATGATTCTAAAAAGAAAAAACAAACAAAAAACAAAACAAAATCAGATGGGTTAGGGTTCCTATGCATTGATTTTCTCTTTCTCACTTAGCCTGTTTTCTGACCCAGCTATTCAGAACTTTGTTGTTTCTGATTTTTTATGAGCATTAATGTGCATTCAAATTAAAAATCAAATGCTTAACTACTACCACAAAGGAAAAATAGAAAAATCCAAATTTAACCTTAGTTATATTTTAATGCTGCATTCTAAATGCTAGTTTGTTTAAGTAATGTTTTGCCCTTTGATCCTAGGTGTTAAAGTAGGAAAGTTCTGCATGCAGTTGGCTTCTTGGTGTAAAATGCAAGACTTGAAGTTCAAAGATACTAGTGAAAGGGTCTCACTCTGTTTTCAGGGTAGAGTGCCATGGCACTATCACGGCTCATCACAGCCTCAACCTCCTGGGTTCAGGTGATCCTTCAGGTGCATACCAGCTAATTTTTTGATTTTTCATAGAGATGAGGTCGCATTACATTGGGTGAAACAATCCTCCTGCCTCTACCTCCCAAAATTTTGGGATTACAGGCATGAACCACCGCATCTGGTCTGTTCATTAATTCCTATAAGCAAACACACCCATTTAGCTAAACAATCCAAAACCTGACTTGACTGCTCAATGTATAAGCAGAAGGATAACTGTGGAAACTGACTGTCCCTCCATGAGATGCGGCAATATTCAAGGAAAAGTCATGATGTGCGCATTTCAAAAGCTGCAGGTGCAATTATTACATGGATAAGGTTAGGCAAGTTTCAGAATTGGAATATACCAAATGAGTGGGAAAGAAGACCTTATAGGAAGAAAGAAAAATAAGAGGGACTCAGACTTCCTGACAATAGTACAGGCTTCCCGACAACAGTCCGGCTTTCTCAGGGAAGCCTTATTACCTTCTACCAAATAGGTTTCTTTAGGAGAGGTTAGGGAGTAAGGGACTGAGACAAATAGCACGGCAGCAGGACATTCTCTTCCCATCTGTCTATGCCCCAAAAGGTTGGTGACTGCTGAAGTGAGCAGAGTAGGCTGCCTGTCACATATGGCATAATGAAATTCCTACCCACGCCTATCATGAGTTCTCTACTTTGAATATGGTCTCTGTTTCTGCTGCTCCAAACAAAACATGTACCAAAATGAATGACCCATGGATAGGGGGAACTGTGGTTTCCATAGGGCTGGCATTCATTCAACAATGTATAGTGTAAGCCTCAATAATAACTGAGGCAATTTAGAAGGGATGAGAGCAAAGGCAAAAACAATAATACAAACCCTAGAAAAAGCACAGTGGATTCCTGCAGTTGCTTTTATCTCCCCAGTATAACAATATTTATGGAAATATGTTTTCAACCTTGGGGGAGATATATACACACCATACATACATACAAAGACACATACCCACGTACAGCCATAAGATAATTTTTAAAAGGCGGCAACTTGAACCTCCTCACCTTTCTGAGCATCTGTCATGTTTTGGCAAATCCTCAAGCTCCCAGGAACACAGTAACTGGCTAGTAAGCCTGTGATCTCTTCACTGCTAACTCTAAATGTGTGTTTCTCTCGGGTATTGTTCACTTTGAGAACCAAATGCTGGCTCTTTCTTACCCACGATAAAGCCTCTTTTCTCATGGAGTACACATTCATTCTTTCCCCTGCAAGAGAACAGAATGTGACCAGATGGTTGTTACTAGGAAAAAATTATCTTGTAAGGAAAGCCAGTTTCTAGTTGTTAATCCTCACTCTCTAACTTGCGGGTCAAAGGTCCTGAATTCTAAGTTTCATTCTCTCTCGGAAGGATGAGTGTAACTGTGGTTTCTTCTTTTCCCCAAAGACAAGCATATAAAGCTCTTGGGTACAATATTCTTAAATGTCTAGGAACTGGGTCAGCACTTAGTATTGTTTCACTCTGTGGAAAACCTGCCTTACCTTAACAATTCCATATCTATCCAAATAAAAAGAACATAAGGTAGTGACTCAGGTCCTCTTTGTCATCCCTTCCCTCTCTGCACTCCTGTTTCCTCCATTTAATAAAGGCAGCAGTTAAAATGTAATAGCATTTGGAAAATCATGAAGCCATCTCCTGGAGTTACATGGCATGTTTTATATTATAGAGGTAGGATTAGGAAAGGAAGGGGACTAGAATCTGCATCTTGCTCCAAAAACTGATTTCTTGACATCAGGCTGATATAGATGGTGACTGAAATACAGGATACAGGGTGAGCCAAAAATGATGAGAGTGTGTGTGTGTGTGTGTGTGTGTGTGTGTGTGTGTGTGTTTGTGTTTGTGTGAGTGTTTGTTGGGGCGGGTTGAAGAGTTGCAAAGTAAAAGTTAGTAAATATGATTTATGTTATCATGGAAAACTATTGATTTAACTGATGATTTACTGAATTATTTAAATAAATACATAGTAACCTCCCTAAATATGGGAGAATTAATTCCAGTAAAGATGCTTATAGCAATGTTCCTTGACTTTTTCCAAATAAGTTGTTTTCAAATTGACATGTTTTTCATTGGTTTTGTTGGTGCACACAAGAGATCTATTCCCAAATACACCAACCTTGTTAACCATCATTGGACTCAGGCTATTTCCTAGGGGAAATACAATTTTTTTTAAAAAAGCCATAAGGGCCAAATTAGAAAGTAAATAAACGAATACTTCTCAAAAATCCATGATAACACTTGCTGAGCAGTGGGGTCAGGCCAGATTTAATCGAAGATCTCTCTGTTGCATGTAAATGATTATGTCATAGCATTTGTCTTTAATTACTCACCTCTTTCCAAAGGCTTGACTCTTAATGTGTTTCTTGGTTAACCACAAACACTTGTACTACAAGATTTGTCATATAGATTCACTCACCCCATATCCTTACCCCTTCTTTTTTGCTTTTTGCTACAACATTGTTAAGTCATAGCTCCTGAAAAAGAAATGTTGAGACATTGTCTGAACCACCCCCTTCCTGACATTTTGAAGATTTCCATGCAATGAAAAATGGCACCATCTTCCCTTGACTCATGAAGACCATTATAGCAGGCTTAATAGTAGTGGAAATATTAATAGCAATACTGTGTCATTATGGTTTTACACTTATATGACTTTGTTCCTCTGAAAATTCCTATTCTCTGGGTGTCAGAACATATGAAAAGAATAAGGACAATGGGGTAGCTTGTAAATGAGTACAAGTCAATTAAGCAATCACTTACATGCTTTTTCCTTCATCACTTCACTTCCCACCTCACCTTCCCCTGTGAAAAACAGAATAAATTCTGACTTAAATCTGAGTGAATCAAACAAACCACCTTCTCAGCTCACTTAGCACACACTGGTAATCCACTCAGTTTTAGCAGTAGTGTTGACTCTCAGTGGTCATTGTTGCCATCTCGTCTGACTAATCCTGTGTGAAGTTTGAGATTATAATATTTGGGGAATGATGCAATCCTAAAAGTGTGTCTATTCAGAATCGGTTTTATTTGTAGGCAATGTCAGAAGCACCTAAATAATGTAATTTGGAAATTTTAAAGGCTTTTTGACTCCCAAATCTTGATCCTACTAACTTGTTTGTTAGGTTTGTTAGTTTGTGAGGTTTTCTGTGAGGGGTGGGAGGCATTAAAACTAAAAGGTCTCTTTTAAAGATAGAAATAACTGCATGATAGTTTCTTTTCTTCCTTCCTTCCTTCCTTCCTGTCTTTCTTTCTTTCTTTCTTTCTTTTTTTTTTTTTTGAAAGTAGATTTATTAAGCAGGAGAGGCAGTACACTCCAGAGACTTAGGAGTGGGCTCAAGCAGGAGAGTGGCTCAAGAGCTGATATTTTCTTTTTAAAATGAAAGTTCTTCAGTTAAAATATCAATAATTACAGGGCTTAGAGACACATTAGTCGTATCTCCCAGTAGAGAGATGGCTGGGACCCCGAATCTTCAAATTTTATATCAATTGTTTATTGAAATCCCAGTAGTGGTTATTAGTATAGAACATGATCTCCAGCATCTTTCTGGGATTCTTGACTCAGATCTGTCACCTAAGGCCCTGGGATAACATTGAAATTCCTTTTGCCTATTAAATACAAAGCAGATTAAGTAGCTTTCTTTACCCCTTCTCTTTAGCTTGGGACCTCATCACTTAGATCCTCAAGATCTTACCATTTTGACAGTGAGAAGCAAAAGAAAGATGAGCCTTTTAACACTATCAAAGGAAAAGAGTGTCCCTTGCCTCCCTTAAGCCTTTCATTCCACATCTGTTTTTCTCTGGATGCCACTCAGGCTTCCCCACTGGATTGCATCAGCCTTATGGGGGAAGAAAAAAAAATAGAGAATCAGTGCAGAACTTGTAAAAAGAAAAGAGAGGCCAAAAGAGGAAGAGGCTGAGAAGTCCTCAGCCAAGAAAGCACCATAAGCAGCAGCATAAACTGTTCATAATCCAACATATTCTACTGATGTGGTTGCCTGTTAGCTAGCCTTACCTTGGCCTACATCACTGCTTTGTCTCTTCAGGCCTGGGTGAAATTGAGTTATAAGGAAGAGGTACAGAAAAGCTTTAGCCATTTCCAGGTGTTAGAGGATGCAACGCAACTCGCTATTGTTTCTCATTTATTTTACTGACTCCAATAGAAGCAAGGTAACAAGTGAATTGAGGAACATAGACTAATTAAAACAAGTTAAAAACAAGAAGGATTTGTGTTGATGCAACAACTGAGGTCCTGAAGAAATGAAGCCCATGAAGATGGGGGAGAAAACTCAGACCATCTGGCAATACAGTGTATTAGGTGCTTAGAGGGGAATTAAGAACTGATAATGAATTTTATCTGATCAACAATTTTACTAGACTTGGTGCCACAAATAGGCCAAAGAGATTATTCTGTTGTTGATGACCTCCATATCCACTCCCCTAGGAAAGGGATATTGGTTCTTAATCCAAAAACTGTGCTTTCAAGATTAATATCTTTATTCCTTACTTCCTCCTGTCTGTATCTATCTGGAGTTGGCATTTTAAAGGTCTGGCCTATGCATACCACGGTTTGCCCCATATGCCTATCATCACATCTTCAGCCCAGGTCAACTTGAGCTTTTACTGTGTATTTCCTTGATCAATGAGAGGAAGCACACCCCTCATTGGTTTTTTTATTTCATCCAAATTGAGCTCCAGCTCCTGACATCTGGGCTGGCAATACTTCTAATTTCCAACCTGTGGACATCTCTCTGATTTGATCTTCTTGTAGGCACTATTTGCCTGAAGCTATTATCAGTTATCATGCCATCCTAACTGACCTACCTCTAGTGAAAGATTTTCTTTCTAGATGATAGACTCAGTCCTCCTATATTCTAATCTGAGATTCAATAGAATTCTTTTCTCTTTGTGCCTGCTATTATCCTTATCCTTTGGAAGTCTCTAACGTCTTTTATACCTGATAAGGAAGTGAAATATGATATAATATACACACCCTCACAGATAAAACCACCCTTAGTTTGGGGCACAGTTTCTATGAAAATAAGCCACATTAAGAAATCTCAGTCAAAATTATACCCAACTTGTACTGCTGGTACTAATATCTTCAATTGCTAAAACCAAAAGTATTTTGTTGCTCGTATTTCGTTCTACTTTCCCCCTTCCTAAGTTTGAGTACCTGGAATTGACTGAAGTTGTAAAACTAGTTCTGTTTTATGTGTGTTTTGGGTTTTTTGTTTTTTGGTGTAAGGCTCCAACTCAAAATAAATAAATAAAAATAAAAACTTGTTAGCCACAGTTGATTTCTATTGCTTTAGCCAAAAAACCTTAACTGATATAACATTTACTGCCATATTACATTAGATAATATGAAGTTTTATCCTTAGGTCCTTGCAAGTAATCCAGGGCAAAACCTTGTTATCTTTTATATGGAACTTTTTTTTGAGTTGGAGTCTTACTCCTTCACCCAGGCTGGAGTGCGGTGGCACGCATGCTCACTGCCACCCCAGCGTCGACCTTCTGGGCTCCAGCGATCCTTCCGCCTCAGCCTTCTGAGTAGCTGGAAGTACAGAAGTGTGCTACCACGAACGACTATTTTTTATTTTATTGTAGAGACGAGGTCTCGCAAGTTGCCCTGGCTGGTCTCGAACCTGCAGGCTCAGGCAATCCACTCGCCTTGGCCTCCGGAAGTGCTGGGATTACAGGCTGAGCTACTGAGCCAGGCCCTATGCTTAATGTTTTTATTCATGAATAAGAATACATTTATTTTACATCCTATACCACATGAGTTTTCATCAGTTATCTTCAAGTAATTTTGGAACAAGGCAGAAGTTATTTGGTAGATTCATTAATGTAAACATTTTAAATTCTTCTTTTTTTTTCCAATCCTTCTCTACTTTATTAATGTTGAGCATCATGGGATTTATGTATTTAACATTTATTATACGTTTTCAGTCATGTCTAGATTCTGAATCATTTTTTCCATAATTAAGTTAATGTAGGCGCATTGGTTTGTATTTTATAGAAAATACTTATCTTTAGGACACAGACAGGGACAAGTATAATTTGCAAATGTCACAAAGATGACTCCAAATCTCAGTCAACCACTTTCCCAATTGCAACCACTCATTTAGTCTTTAATGACAACAGACACCAAAAACAACTGTTTAC
>CAUYQG010004051.1:0-18966 GCA_963574415.1 Tarsius wallacei
ACCTCCAACAACAACCACTGGAAAGGGGAGAACCTATTCAGTAAATGGTGCTAGGAAAAGTGACTGATCACATGCAGAAGATTGAAAGAGGACCCCTACCTGTCACTATACACAAAAATTAACTCTAAATGTATCAAAGACCTGAACATAAAACCTACAACCATAAGAATCTTAGAAAATGCAGGAGACATCCTTATGGAAATTGGAACTGGTAACCAATTAACGATCAAAACCCTAAGTACCCACACCATAACAAACAAGATAGACAAGTGAGACCTCATCAAACTGACGACTTCTGCAAAGCAAAAGAAACCATCAAGAGAGCAGGGAGACAGCCCACAGAATGGGAAAAAAATATTTGCCAACTGTATATCTGACAAAAGCCTAACATCTAGGATCTATAAGGAACTCAAATGTGCCAAAAGGAAAAAAAAGAACAGCCCCATTAAAAAATGGGCAAAAGACATAAATAGACATTCTCAAAAGAAGATATATGGGCAGCCAACAGACACATGGAAAAGTGCTCAGCCTCACTCATCATCAGAGAAATACAAATCAAAACCACCCTGGGATACCACCTAACCCCTGTAAGAATGGCATTATCATTAATAAAATAAACAACAACAGATGCTGGCCAGGATGTGGAGAAAAAGGAAAGCTTCTACACTGCTCGTGGGAATGGAAACTAGCGCAACCTCTTTGGAAGACTGTGGCAATTTCTGAAAGAACTAGAAATTGTCCTTCCATATGACCCTGCAATTCCCCTTTTGTGAATATACCTGGAGGAATTCAAATCATTCTATAAAAAAGATATCTGCCCAAGTATGTTTGTGTCAGCTCTAGTCATATAGCAAAACCATGGAACCAACCATGCTGCTCATAGAAGCTGGACTGGATTTTAAAAATGTGGTACATATACACAGTGGAATATTATGCAGCCATAAAAAAAGACAAACATATGAACTTCGCAGCAACTTGGATGGATTTAGAGTATATCACGCTCAGTGATCTATCACAAAAACAAAGAACAAAGTACCATATGTTCTCCCTCATAAGCAGACCTTGAACAACTATCATAATACTATACAAAACGGATTGGCAGTTGAGGGAAACTACCAGGGGAGGGAGGGACACACCTCATCAACAAGGGTACCTGCATAATGAACATTTGTATACCTAACCCTGAATTGTATCCCACATCTTTAAAATAAAATTTAAAAAAAAGAAAAAAAAAGTAGGCTCTAGAGCCTAACAGCTCAGGTTCTGACCTCTGGGACATTGAGCAAGTGACAAAATGTGTGAACCTCAGGTCCCCCATTTGGGATATTTGTATACTAATATGTACACAGTGGGGTTATGTGTTTATATGGTTTCCTAAAGGTAAATCCTAAAGGCACATAACCTACTATGTAATGAGCTCAAATAAATCTCAGCACACATTATTAGGTACATGGACTTGGTGTAAATCCCAACGCATAGTAGGTACTCAGGGAATATTTATTTCTTTATTTTTCTCACCACCTTTAAAATTTACTTAACTGTGTAGGGACTTTGGTTGTCGCATTTATTAAATTAGAATTAAAAATTGACCTTTTTCTAAATATCATGGCTAACTGACATTTAGATAATATTTCCAACTCTAAGATGCCAATAACATGCATGCAGTCTAGAATTTGTTGGCTGGAAAAGGCAAGATTATCCTCAATTTTAAAATGTTAACAGCTATACAAGAAAAGAGAGAATAAGATTAAAAAATCCGGCCAGGAGTGGTGACTCACACCTGTAATCCCAACAGTTTGGGAGGCTGAGTTAGGAGGATCTCTTGAGACTAGGAGTTCAAGACCAGCTTGGACAACATAATGAGATCCCATTTCTACAAAAACAGAAAAGAGAATTGACTGAACATGGTGGCACATTCCTGTAGTCCCAACAACCTGAGAGACTGAGGCAGGAGGATTTCTTGAACCCAGTAGTTTAAGTCTGCAATGAAATATGATCGTGCCATTACTCCCCAGACTGGATGAGAGAGCTAGGCCCTGTCTCTTGAAACAAACAAATAAAACAAAATAAAAAAGATTAAAACTTCTTGAAAAGGATGACTTAAAAAGAATCTATGGGAATCTTGGATTTGGACTGGTTTCCAAGAAATACATAAAATTAGAAATTATGAAAATAAAGAAAATATTTAGAAAAGGAGCCTACTTTACAGATATTTCTGCCATCATTTCACAGAATACTGGCTGGGTTAGGTAATTTGATTAAATAGTTTAATGTTTTCTGATTGCAGACAGAGTAACTAGCATTAAAAAAGAACTCATAATGAACATCAGCATCATATCTTCATTTTTTGGTTACCTATTATGACCTTAGTGTTATGCCTTTATTATTTTTAATTATTTTATATACTTTGCATTAAGTTTAGTTTTCTCCATTTGGAGATATAAAAAACAGGCTCAGATCCTTTTTTAGTTTGGGTATTCATGTGCATGTGTGAGATGGGCCACCCTCAAAGTTTGTTACAACTTTGGCACATTACCTGTAAGACAGTGAAAAAAAAAAAAGAAAAGAAAATAGGTTCAGCAAGGTCATGTCACTTGACCATGGTTCCTTTCTTGAATGGAACTCACAAGTGAACCTAGCTCACTGTCATACCTCATGGCTTCCCTCTCTAAGTTTTTGACTATACTATTCAAAATGATTATGAGCTTAATAAGTTAAAATATTATATATTATGACACAAATTCTTTCTCCATAAGTCTCTATTAACGTAATGAAAATATAAAAATTATTAAATTTGAACCATCTAAACAATAGCAGCCACATTCTTTCTCATACCAGGAAATACCAGCTTAAAAAAATTAGACTAAATCAGTACTGCTTATGCCTTAACCAGGAAAAGAAAGAATAAAAACCATCATCCAAAGAAAAGGAGGGTGCTGCTGGCCCCATTCAAGAATGTTGAAATGATATAGGCAATAGTACATCCACAGAAAACTAAGAAATTTCAGCCCTAAACATAGGCACTGTCATCAACACCCATTCATATTCCTTTCATGTGATTTATAGGCCAAAGATTTTTCTCCCCATCTAGCCTTTTACATAGTATAAAACGTTGAATAATTTCTTTTCCTCCTTTCATCTTTTCTTCATCCTTGACTTCCTTCTCTAGGTATTTTTTGAGCATCTACCCTGCACCAAAAAACGTAATAAGTATTTTAAACAATTAAAGGATCAGCAAGAAAAACATGGCTGCTGCCTTCATTGAGCTTATGTTTTTTTAGGGAAGACAGACAACTAAGGAAGAAATTACTAACCATGTGATATGACATGTTGCTCATGAAAAAACACTTAGTTATTACTTGAAAGTAAGTTGAAACATGACAGATAACTAGAAGGTAGCCAGGTAAAGTGAATAGTGTGTGTGTGGGTGGGGTAGGTTAGTGTGCATCTGGGTTTGAATGGGATGGGGGAGTATAATGACATATAGTTTAGATGAAAAAAATGCGAAAATACTTGGAAGTGAGAGAGAAACATTCCAAGATTTTTTGTGTTTTATTTTATTTTTAATTGACAGATAATGACTATATTTAGTAAATGTGCAGTAATGTTGAGCATAATATACTTAGTGTGGGTCAGTTAGGGTCAAATCCAAAAAAAATGATGCTATAGAGCTAAGCAGGGGTCAGAGTAAACCATAGTAATTAGTTTCCACTCAATTCAGAGGGCAATAAGAAACCATTGATGGCTTGTAAAAAGGAGAGGGATGTTATTGTTCGTATCCCTGTAGCTGCAGACCGAGGAAGATGGAAGACCTATCACAGAAGCAAGACTAAATTAGGTGATCAAAGCTCTGATGAGATGTAAAGAATACATAATAATATTTCTTAGGATGTCTTTCTGAGGGAATTAAGAGCATTTAGCTTGGAAATGCTCTTTTAACATCTGAGATGTTGTCTCTGTCTGAGAGATGTGGATATTTCTGCTGAACCAAGAAATACAATTAGGACCACTGCAAAGAATTTACAAGACAACTAAATATAGCAAGAATTCTTTCTTTTTTCTTTTTCTTAAACAAAACAATAGCTTCCTTCAGGTTGTCACCTGGTTCTTCTAAGTAGCTACCTTGCATCTTTGCCTTGATATTGTTCCCAGCTGTCATAAAAAATTTCATGTAAAAAAGCAGACATCCTAGGTCTTCACTTGTCCTATGGCTCCAAGAACATGTATAAGCAAAGGCACAAACACTATCCTGTGTTTTCTACCCAGTAGTGAAGAAAGCAGCCCATCTGCCAATGATGAAAAAGGCCAGAAATCCCCTGTATGTTCAAGGTGACTAAGACCTTCTTTTTTCTTTTTCTTTTTCTTTTTGTTTTCTCTTTTTATTGAATTAGAGTCTCACTCAGTCACTCAAACTGTAGGGAAGTGGCATGATCATGGCTCACAACAGCTTCTACATCCTAAGTTCAGGTAATTCTTACACCTTAGCCTTCCAAGTAGATGGGGCTACAGGCACATGCCCCCATGCCTGGCTAATCTTTTGATTTTTGTAGAAACAAGGTCAAACTATGTTGCTTAGGCTGATCTCAAACTCCTGGACTCAAGCAATTCTCTTACCAAGGCCTCCCAAAAGTTCTATGATTATAAGTGTGAGCCACCATGTCTAGTCAACGAACACCTTCTGATGTGAGAATCAGGAAAAACACTAGGTGTTTCTCACAAAGTCATCACAACTCACTAGGCTACTTAAGAAAGTCACCCTTGAAGACATTTTTCTTCCCATTTTAGCTTTTCAAGCTATCTTTACCTTCAAGACTGAAGACTTTCCAAAGAACCCTGGTAAATGAGATGCACTGTAACTTGCAATAATTACCTACTCTCTTAGTCTGCTGAGACTATCATTACAAAATACCACAGTTTGGATGACTTAAACAACAGAAATTTATTTTCACACAGTTCTGGAGACCAGAAGTCCAAAGTCAATGTGTCTGCCAATTCAGTGTCTGTTGACAGCTTTCTTCCTGGCTTGCAGATGGGCGCCTTTATATTACGTCCTCACATGGCCTTTTCTCAGTGCTTGCTTGTAGCAAGGGTGCAATGTAAGGAGAGGGTGTGTATTCTGGTATGTTTTATAAAGATACTAATCCTGTCGCACAGAAGCCCCGCCTTTATGAGCTCATTTATCTTTAATTACTTTTTTACACCAAAGTAAATTCCCACTGGGGATTGGAACATCAATGTGTGAATTTTGGAGAAAAACATACATTAAGTTCATAAACTATAACTTTCTTTAAAAAGCCTCAAGATCCAGTCTCATTGCACTTTCTATCATATTTATTTGCAATCAGAAGTGTGAGTTGAACAGCTGGTTCTTTGAAAGGATAAACAAGTTTGACAGACCCCTGGACAGATTAATAAGAGGGGGAGAGAGAGAGAGAGAGAGAATCCGAGAGAGAGAGAGAGAGAGAGAGAGAGAGAGAATCCAAATAAATACAATTGAAAATGAAAAAGTTTATATTACAACCGATCCTGAAGAAACACTAAAGATTATCAAATAATAGTATAAATATCTGTAAGCATGCAAACTAGAAAATCTAGAGGCAATGGATGAATTCCTGGAAACACACAACCTCCCAAGATTAAAACAGAAAGAAAATGAAACCCTGAACAGAACAATAACAAGCCACAAAATTGATTTAGTAATTAAAGAAAAAAAAATCCTGCCTTCTAAAAAAAGCCTCAGACCAGATGGATTCACAGCCGAATTCTACCAGTTGGACAAGGAAGTGCTGGTACCAATTCTACTGAAAGTATTCTAGGCTATTGAGAAAGAAAGACTCCTCCCAAACTCATTCTATAAAGCCAATATTATCCTGATACTACAAAATGTCAAAGACACATCAAAGAAAAAATACTATGAGCCAGTATCCTCGATGAACATAGATGCAAAAATCATCAAGAAAATACTAAAAAATACAACACATCACAAGAATCATTCATCATAACAAAGTGGGATTTATTCCTGGAATGCAAGCCTGTTTCAAAATACTCTTATCAATGGAATCCACCACATAAACAGCAGTAAAACCAAGAACCAAATGATTATCTCAATAAATGCTAAAAAAGCATTTGATAAAATTCAGCATTTCTTCTTGATAAAAACCCTCAACCATCTAGTCAGTGAAGGATCATTCTACAAAATAATAAGAGCCATCTATGATAAACCAACAGTCAATATCATACTTAATGGACAGAAGCTGAAAACATTCCCAGTAAGAACTAGAACAAGATAAAGATGCCCACTCACCATTCTTATTTAACATAATACTAAAAGTCCTAGTCAGAAAAATTAGGCAAGAGAAATAAATGAAATGTATCCAGTTAGGAAAAGAGAAAGTTAAATCATTTCTTTTCACAGATGATATGATTCCATATTTAGAAAATCCAAAAGATTCCACCAAAAAAATCCTAGCACTGATAAACAACTTCAGTAAGGTCTCTGGATACAAAATCAATGTTCAAACTCTTCACAATAGCAAAAATGTGAAACCAACCCAGATGTTCATCAAAAGTGGACTGGACAAAGAAAATATGGTATATATACACATTGGAATAATATGCAGACATAAAGAAGAACAAAATAATTGTCTTCACAGCAATTTGGTTGCAGTTGGAGATTATCAGATTATCATACTAAGTGAACTACCATAGAAACAAAGAACTGAATATTGCATGTCCTCACTGATAAGCAGACCTTGAATACTAGTCACACTAGCACAACAGTGGGATTGTCAGACCCTGGGCACTGCTAGAGGAGGGAGAGAGGTAAGAGGGAGGGAGATATGTGGCAACACAAAGGGTACCTGGTCCACTACCACAGGGAGAGAGGGCCAGCTAGAAGCACAAAATTTACTTACATGCAACCTACTTATGTAGCAAATCCTCACTTGTACCCCACAACTCTAAAATAAATTTAAAAATTTTAAAAATCAGTGCTCAAAAATCAGTTGTATTTCTATAATACCAACAACAAACAGTCTGAAAAGCAAGTCAAGAACTCAATCCCATTTATAATAACCACCAAAGAATAAATAAATAAAATACTTTGGAATACATTTAACCAAAAAGTTGAAAGATTTCTACAACAAGAACTACAAAACACTGCTGAAAGAAATCAAAGATGAAATAAACAAATGGAAAAACATCCCATGCTCATGAGTTGGAAAAATCAGTATCTTTAACATGTCTAGACTGCCTAAAACAATTTACAGATTCAACACAATCTCTATCAAACTACCAGCTTAATTTTTCACAGATCTAGAAAAAATAATACTTAAATTCATATGAAAGCAAAAACGAGCCTGAATCGCCAAAGCAATTCTAAGCAAAAAGAGCAAAACCAGAGGTATCACATTGACAGACTTCAAATTTTACTAGAAAGTTGCAGTAACCCAAACAGCATTGTACTGATACAAAAAAAAGATACATAGACCAATGGAACAGGATAGATAACCTAGAAAACAAATCAAAACAAAATAAATAAATAAATAAAAAGCAAAATACAAAACAGAAACAATAACAACAAAAATCTTCTGACTTACAACCAACTTATCTTTGACAAAGTCAACAAAAACAAACATTGGGAAAATGCCAGTGGTGCCAATGGTGCTGGAGAAACTGGCTAACCATATGCAGAAGAGTTAAGCTAGATTCCTACCTATCACTACATCCGAGAATTAACTCAAAGTAGTCTAAAGACTTAAATGTAAAACTCCAAACTATAAAAATCTTAGAAAATCTAAGGAACATTCTTCTGAATATAAGCGGAGACAATTTAAGACCAAGTTTTCAAACGCAAATGCAGAGAAAACTAAAATTGACAAGTGAGACATTTATCAAGTTAAAAAAGCTTCTGTACAAGAAAATATATCAAATGAGTACAGTCAACCCACAGAATGGGGAAAAAAAATTGCAACCTATGCATCTGGCAAATCCAGAATCTGTAAGGAACTCAAATGAATCAATTGGAAAAAAATATATAACCCCATTAAAAAGTAGGAAAAAGACGTGAACAGACACTTTTCAACGGAAAACATACAAGTAACCAATAAACATATGAAAAAATGCTCAACATCACTAATCATCAGATAAATGCAAATCAAAAGCACAATGAGATACCACCTCACAAAAGTTAGAATGCCCATTATTAAAATGTCAGAAAACAACAGATGCTGGTATGGTTGTGGAGAAAAAAATAAAAAACTCATACACTTGCTGGGGATGTAACCTAGTTCAACTCCTTTGGAAAGCAACGTGGAGATTCCTCAAAGAACTAAAAACAGATTTACCATTTGACCCAACAATTCCACGGCTGAGTACATACCCAAAGGTGAATACATTGCTCTACTGAAAAGTCACCTGCACTTATATGTTCACCGTAGGACTAGTCACAATAGCAAATACATGGAACTAACCTAGATGTCCATCAGTGGTGGGCTGGATAAAGAAATTGTGGTACATACAAATCATAATACTACATACTCAGAAAAAATAAAATCATGTCATTTCCAGCAACACGGATGCAGCTGGAGGCCATCATTATAAGTGAATTATCACAGAAATAGAAAACTGAACACTACATTGTTCCCACTCATAAATGGGAGCTAAACACTGGGCACACATGCGCATAAGGATGAGAACAACAGACTTTAGGGTTTGCTAGAGGTGGGAGGGAGGAAGGGAGCATAAGGGTTGAAAAACCACTCCCTGGGTACCACGCTCATCACCTGGGTGTGGGGGGACAATAGAAGCCCAAACCTCACCTTCACACAGTATATCTAAGAAACAAACCTGCACTTGTACCTTTTGAAATTAAAATAAAATAACATAAATTTTAAAAATAAAAGCGAGCATCTATTTTTTATAATGTGAATAGTCTGTGTTCTATGCATCACTAATCTCATTTTTTACTGTCCCTTTTCATCTTTAATTTTTTTTATATAACCTCTGGACTTCTTGGTGAGTCATAAGTAGAGTCGCCTTTATCCCCAAATTCCTTTTGAACCTTCATTTAACCTTCTTTTAAACAGATCCTTGGCACAACCTCTTCCCCTCGAATGTATTCTCTTCTTTCATTCACAAGTATTTTGGGACAACTTGTATGTGAATAAGTATTCTCCTTCCTCCCTATTCCAATTCCAACCCTTCCCCTACCTCCTTTCCTTTCTCTTTCTAATTTTTTAAAAATAAATTATCAGACACTTCACTATCCACTATAATCCTTTGTGCTAGGGTCAATGTCATAGATGTACAAATTTGTACTTTTTGTTTTTGAGTTGAAGTTTCACTCAGTCGCCCAGAGTGGAGTGCAGTGGCCACTCCCGGACACCGCAGCCTCAACCTGCTGGCCTCCAGTGATCCTTCCGCCTCAGCCTTCCAAATAGCTGGAACTACATGAGGGCGCTACCACGCCCGACTAGTTTTTTGATTTATTGTAGAGATGAGGTCTCGCCAAGTTGCCCAGCCGGGTCTTGAACCCGCGGGCTCAGGCAATCCACTCACCTCGGCCTCCCAAAGCGCAGGATTACAGGCTGAGCCACCGAGCCTGGCCACAAATTTGTCCTCTAATACTTAGAAGAGCCCCATACTTGGTTTAATGCTTTGCTTGTTACCTTCTTGAAATTTTTTAAACTTTTTGAACAAGAAACCCCACATTTTTATTTGGTTCTAGACCCTACAAATTATGGGACTGGTCCTACTTGCTGCTGCCATCTGTTGCAACTCAACCATATTCATTAATATTCTAGCTCCTAGCTCACTGCTTTCCCCCACACCATTATTACTTTCATTATCTTGGGTAACCAGCAGCTATAGAGGTCTATGACAATTAACACATGAACTTCCGTTGGCAGCACTGTGCAAACAACTCAGTAAAATTTCGTAACTTTGTTATATCAGTGTCTCACAGCTGTGTTTGATTCAACGTGTGGCGGTGTCCTACTGAGTGGTGTTCATTATTGATGTTGTATGTTTTTATGTGCCATTGCAAGAATGCCAGAGCTTGAATTAGAGCAATGAACAAACATTAAGTTTCTTGTTAAACTTTGCAAGAGTGGAAGTGAAACCGGTGACATGTTAGTCCAGGTTTTTGCGGATAATACCATGAAGAAATTTGCAGTGTCCAAGTGAATTAAACATTTTTCTGAAGGGAGAGAAAATGTCTCTGTTGAAGAGAGGTCAAGACAGCCAGTAACAAGTAGAACTGATGAAAACATTGCAAAAATTTGTCAAATTGTGCATCAAAATTGTTGGCTGACTGTGATAAGGATAGCAGACCAAATAAACATCAATAGAGAAACAGGAAAATCGTAACTGAAAGTCTTGGCATGAGAAAGCTGTGCACAAAAATGGTTCCGAAGGAGCTCTTGTATCATAACAACGCAGCAGCTCACACAGCACTGTCTGTGTGGGAGTTTTTAGGAAGTAAACAAATAACTCTATTGGAACACCCTCCCTATTCACCTGATCTGGCCTTCAATGACTTTTTTCTTTACCTGAAGATAAAGGAAATATTGAAAGAAAGACATTTTTATGACACTCAGGACATCAAGGGCAATATGATGACAGATCTTCTGACGACCATTCTAACAAAAGAGTTCCAAAATTCCTTTGATGGATGAACTAGGTGCTGGCACTGGTTCATAGCTTCCCAAGGAGAATACTTTGAAGGTAACCACAGTGATATTCAGCAATGAGGTATGTAGCACGTTTTCTTCTCTTTTTTTTAATTTTTAATTTTAAAGATGTGAGGCACAATTCAGGTTTAAGTATTTAAATGTTCATTATGCAGGTACTCTTGTTGATGAGGGGTGCTTCCCTCCCCTGGAAGTTTCCCACCGCTGTCAATTCCATCCCCCCGCCCCTTGGCAGTTTTCAACTACTGCCAATCTCTTTCTTAGAGTATTATGATGATTGTTCAAGTTCTGCTTATGAGTGAGAACAGGTGGCACTCATTTCTTTGTTTTTGTGATAGATCACTCAGTACTATAGATTCTACATCCAAACAAGTTGCTGCAAAGTTCATAATTTTGTCCTTCTTTGTGGCTGTGTAATATTTCATCGTGTATATGTACCACTTTTTATTTTTTATCCAGGCCTCTTTCCATGGGCAGCACAGATAGTTCCATGTGTTTGCTATTGTAAATAATGCTGCAATAAACGTGTGTGCAGTTATATTTTTCATAGAGTGATTTGAGTTCCTCCAAGTATATTCCCAGTAAAGAGATTGTAGGGTCATATGGAAGGCTGATTTTTAGATTTTTTAGGAATTGCCAAACTGTTTTCCACAGAGGTTGTACTTGTTTGCACTCCCACCAACAGTGTAGAAGTGTTGCCTTTTCCCTGCATCCTCTCCAGCATCTGTTGTTTTTTAGTTATTGATGATGGCCATCCTGACTGAAGTTAGTTGGTATCTCAGTGAGGCTGAGCATTTTTTCATGTATCTGTCTTCTTTTGAGAAGTGTTTATTTATATCTTGTCATACCTCGTATTCAAATCTTAACCTCTAGTTTTTACATACCACTTCCCATCTCTCATCTTCCTTCATTCCAATTTACTTGTTCTAGTTATTTCTTCTCCAGCAACTCTTGGATCTTCTCATTACTTTCAACCCACTCACTGCACCACTTACTTAAAAAAAATTATGTAGCACTTCACAACTACAAAACAACATATATATGTAATACATAAAATTATGAAGCATAAAAACAATTATCATAAACATTCCACTTGACTTAAAACATAAAACACTTCTAACATTATACAGTTTAACTGTTCCATCTTGAACCCTCCTCTCTTCCTCTCTTCCTTCACCCTAAAATAATCATTTTCCTGAATTATATGTATGTCATCTGCTGTTTTCCTTTTTGCACCTTTACTACATGTGCATATATAAAACACAGTATCACTTACTCTATGCGTTTTTCTGCGACTTTTTTCCTCTTCAACATCATGTTTCTAAAATCCTGTTGTGTTGTTGTGAATAGCTATATTAATAACAGGTAATCTTAGGTACATATGTGGAACTGGAAGGTCTGGATAGTAGGATTCATGTAGGTCCAACTTTACAAGACAATATCAAATTATTTCTCAAAGAGCTTATACCAATTTTAATTTTCACCTAAAATATGTATTTCCATTATCAATTATTAATTAAGTACAGACCTGTCTCATCGTAGTCATTATTCTGAAATTTCTGATTACTAGGACAGACATCTTTATATAAGTTTATTTTACATTACTTTGTTCTCTTTTGTTAAATATCTAATCAAGTTTTTGCCACCAATTCTATTGAGTTGTTTGCATTCTTTCTTAATGATTTATGGGATATTTGTGTATTCAGGATATTAATTTTTCAGCAGGTATCTTCTAGTTTGTGGCTTGCCATTTAACACTATGGTCTCTTTTAATAAACAGGAGTTCTTTATTTTACTGTGGTTGAATTATCAATCAAATCTTTTAAGGAAAGCTGATTAGGTCTTCTTTAAGATGCCACTCCTTAGAAAGTCAAAAATACACTTAAATACAACTTCTAAATAATTTAGTTTTGTCTTTCATATATGAAGATCTTATTCATTTGTGATTAATTTTTCAAAATCAGATTTAAGTTTTTTTTTAAATTTTGTTTTGTTTTGTTTGAGTCTGGATCTTACTCTGTCACCTAGGCTGCAGTGCAGTGTCATGCTCATGGCTACCACAGCCTCCAACTGCTGGGCTCAGGGAATCCTTTCACCTCAGCCTCTTGAGTAGCTGGGACTACAGGTGTGCTCAGCCATGCCCAGCTATTTAAGAGTAATTTAGCACAGTAAAATGTATATACTATATGCATAATGTGTATAGTTGTATAGACGTTGACAAACTTATATGCTCTTATCATTACTATGACATGAGATATAGAATATTTTAATTGGTGAGCAAGTGGGATGTTTCCAGTTCTTGATAGTAATAAATAAAACTGCTATGTACATTTATCATACGTACATCCTTCTGTGAACAGGTCTTCATTACTCTGGGATAAATACATTGCTAGGTCATATGTTAAATTTATATTTAATTTCAAAAATTGCCAAGATGTTTTTACAAAGTATCCATGCCCATGAGCAATGTATGTGAGTTCTAGTCATTCCTCATTCTTCCAAGTGCCTGATATTTTCAATCTGTATTTATTTTAATTATTTAAAAAATTGTGTAGTAGTAACTCATTGTACTCTGAATTGAGTTTTCTTAGTGATTGAAGATGTTTGGCATGTTTTTATGAGATTCCTTGTCATCTGTATCTCTTCTTTAGTAAAGTAACTCTTCAAATTCTTTGTTGATTTTTAAAAATTGGGTTGCATACTTTAGGAAGTTTTTTTTGTCAATCAATCTAAGGCTTGAATTTTTTCGTTATTTTAACAGTGCCTTTGGGAGAGTTAAGGTTTTAAATTTTGCTGAGTCTGACAACTTGTACCTTTTTTTTTTCTATCCTACCTAACAAATCTTTACCTAACCCAAGGTCACAAAGATTTTTTTAAAATTTCTTCTGATATCTTATTTATTTACATTTAATTGGGAGGTTTATATTTATGTCTATGATCAAATCTGAGTTATTTTTAATATGATTGAGGTATGGGCTTAAGGTAATTTGCTTTTATTTTGTTTTTGTTTTTGTTTTTACATATGGATATCCAAGTTTTCTAGAATCAATTTAGGAAAATAGTATGCCTTGTTTATTAAATTGTCTGAAATTTTGATTGTGAATTTAACAGATATATATGGTCCATTTTGGGATCTTCTGGTTGTGTTCCACTGGTGTTATACCTTCACCAATATCATAATTTTTTGATTAATGTAGCTAAAGTTTTAGTTTTAAAAACAATTAAGTCTTAAAATTTGGTTCTGTAAGTCTACCAATTATATTCTTTCAGAAACTACATTTCTAGATTCAGTGCTTATCTATGAAAATTTTAGATTTAGATTGTCAATTACTACCAAAAATCTCATTGCAATTTATACTGGAATTACACTGAAACTAAATACCGATCTTGAGAGGATCTTAGCAATATTCATTATCCTAATCAATAAGCACTTTAGGTTTATTCATTTATTTTTTTAAATTAGGGTTTTGTTGTCTTGCCTTGTATATAAACTTAGGGGTGTGTTAGTCAGGGTTAGGCCAAAGAAGCAGGACCAGTAAGAGATATATATTAAATATTCATTGCAAGATATCAGTTTACACAATTGTGGGGACTATAAGAAGTAGACAATCTGTAAGGCATGCTACCAGAAAGGTAAAGGCCATCAAGAAGGGCAGGCAGGGACCTTAGGGCAGGGGTTGAAATTGCTGTCCACAGGAGGAATTTTTACTTTAGAAAAGCCTCGGCTCTGCTCTTGAGGCCTTTCAACTAACTGAAGAATTCCCCCTAGATTACCTACAATCTGCAATCTAAATTGACAGTTTGAAACAAGGAGACCTCAGTGTTGAAAAGTCAACTGTATCTGTAACCTAAATAGTATAAGATTGTCACTAAGCGCATTTCCATTAGCAAAAATAAGATTAAAGGTGATGCCTATACACTCTTGTTCACTCACCAGTGACTTTAAGGTAAAAATCCATAAAATTGAGGGAGATTTAGCATATAATAAAGGAATATGCACAGTATTAAGGAATATAAGCATAAAAACCTGCACATGCATATATGCAACTAAATATAAGGCATAGATTGGAATCCAACCTTATAGTTTTTTTGTTATTACTGTCAAAGAATCCAAAGGATGGTTTGTGAAAGACAGTAATTGTTCAACCTCTAAATTCACCTCTGAGCCCATAAACTTATACCAGGATGAAAAAAAATTGGCAAAAACCGATATTGTCCAAGGACATACTCTCCAATTTTCATTTCATATATGATCAAAAGGGATGTTAGAAAAAAGTTATTCAGAGGGTTAGGCCATGAGTCATGAAGGACATTGGATAAATGAATGTTTCTCAGAGAGCAAAACCAGCATCAAAAACAAAAAGTAACTTTCCTACTAGGAGAGGGCATACTTGCTATCCCTGACAAGTACAACTTCATTTTTTGCTATGGAGTAATAACTGCTATGTATTTTACATCTTTTCATTTTCAGAATTTGAATTTTTTGGTAGGACCCTGTTCCTACTTACTCATCATCTATTTGATGTGTGAGGGAAGGTTAGATATTTTTGTAATCATCAGTAGGTTCTTAGACCCTCAGAAGTTACACTAAAATAGGGTGAAAAGTGATTCTGGACTCTGAGCTAGATATGACTTATATGTTCTCTCCTAGGAAGATGATGATTATGTAGAATTCTCATGCTCACCTCTGTGCCTAGAAGAGTAGGCTGTGGCAAAAAACACTAACTTTCTTCAGAACGCATTCCCATTTATTTATTGTTATTAATATTACCTCTTCTTGTCATGTTTTAACTGGGTACCTGACTGACATTCAGGAAATTTTGTTTCCTACCTTCACTTATAGTTACATGTTGTCATATGAATAAGCTTGAACTAATGGAATGTGATTGGAAGTGATTTATAAAACTTCTATGTCACCTCCAAAAAAATGAAGCTGTTTTTCCTGACTTCCTCCACTTTTCTTCTAGTAAGAAAATGACAGTGGTTGGAGTCTTGGATCAAGAGATAAAATCTATATTTTGAGAAAAGTAAGCTCAACAAACTGCTGGGTTCAAAATAACTTTTGGGTAATGAGCCGTCTAATAATCTCTGAACTATTAAGTCAGGTGGAAGGAAACTTTATCTGATTTAAACAACTGGAGAAAGAAAGAAGTTAAATTCTGATAAATACTAAGTACATCATATCAGGCAACCCTCCCACGAATGACAACTCTCAACTATAAACAAAATGTAAATAAAAATCGCTACATAAAGATGCTATTGAATGAACCAAAGCAGACAGATAGTACAGGTAAGGGAGGGTCAAACTTTGGGATAAAAGATTAACAGTGGATGAATTTAAAGTTGTTATGGCTTTTAACTTAGAGAATGTCCACAGATATCATCACTTTAAAAGGCTAAGACTTAAATAGAAACCCACGGGTTTCTTGCCTTGAAGAACCATAGAGCAGGATTTAGGGCAATTACATAGTTGGAAAGTGTGAAGAGAAATCCCAGACAGGAAAGAACCAGAGATAGTGAACTACACATTTCATGTATGAAATCTTCCAAATAGTTGGTTGACTTTAAACCACTCATGCATTGAACAGAATTCCAGCAGCTTGATTAAAGGTGAAAAACCTAAATTGGGATATCAAAGTTTGGAGTCTGAGTTCAGATAAATCAACTGCCTGCTAAAATATGAGAATATCAATAACAAAAATCAACACTTTTTAAATAAACATAAAATAATCCAAAGTCTTTACAGCATATTATTTAAATGTTCAAGTACCAATATTAAATTATCAGACCTATGAGGAAACAAAAAAGTGTGACTCATGTTTAAAAGAAAAAGATAATTTATGAAGACAAATCCTGAGCAGCTACTATAACTCTGTTCAAGTGTATAAATTAATATGTCTTAATAATAAATTTAAAAAATAAATCATTCCAGCAGAGAAAAATAAACTACAAAATGTTCCAAGTAAAAATTCTATAATTAAGAATAACAAAATCTGAATTTTTGAAATGAATAATCATAAAAACAGATAGAAGATAGTTGAAGGAATCAACAAAATAAAAGTTTAATAGCATTCAATGTGGAAAGAAAAGCTTAAGGAGGCAGATGGAGTCTTCTGGGACAATAACTAGTGTTCCAACATAAATATAAATCAAGTCTCAAGATGAGTAGAGAAAATGGAGCAGTAGAAGTTTCTAAAGAAATAACAGGGTTTTTAAAAAAGTGATTGAATGACAAACAGGATAAATGAAAAGAAAGCCATGTTTAAGCACAGCATACTGATTGTGATGAAAACCAAAATGAATAAAAGACTTGAAAGCAATTTTTAAAAAACATAGCATCTAGAAGAACAAATATTTGGATAATCACTGTCTTCTATCAGAAACAATAAAATGGCCTTTTGAAAGAACTAAAAGAAAAGTTAAACAACTCTGAAACCTATAATTAAATACCTTAAAGAATTGTGCCAAAAATAAAAATAAAATAAATACTTTGTAAGATAAAAGAAAGCTAAGATAATTTGATGCCAGCAGAAATATACTACAAGAGCCTTAAAGGAAGTTCTTCACATTAAAAGGAAATAATATCGGAAAAAAACGAATCTCTAGGAAGAAAAAAGAATAGTAGCAAAATGGTTATGATATGGGTAATTACAAAATATTATTTTTCTCTTAATTAAAAAGTATGAATTAAAAACTTGAACGAATACAGTTACAATGTGCATAAGAACTATATTATAAAGAGTTAAAAAGAGTTAAATTGATACGTACTGTTACAAGTTTCTTATATTCTACTTGCAGTGACACAACAGTAACTTTAAGCCAAAATTTAACATTTGATTTTTTTTTTTGAGTCGGAATCTCACTCCATCTCCCAGGCTGGAGTGCAATGGTATGCTCACAGTCATACCAGCCTCAACCTGCTGAGCTCAGGCGATCCTTCTGCCTCAGTCTTCCAAGTTGCTGGAATTACAGGCGCGCTACCACACAGGATAATTTTTTGATCTCTTGTAGAGACGAGGTCTCACCAAGTTGCCCAGGCTGGTCTTGAACACCTGGGCTCAGGCAATCCTCTCACCTTGGACTCCCAAAGTGCTAGGATTACAGCCTTGAGCCACTGCACCTGGCCTAATTCAATACTTTAAAAGTGAAAATTTTAATGAAATTTTAAGAATATACTGTAATCTTTAGCCTGATGCATTTGTTTTTCTAATGCTGCTGCTGCAACAAAGTCCCACAAACTGGGGCTTAAAACAACAGAAAGTTATTGTCTCACAGTTCTGGAGGTTGGAAGTCAGAAATCAGGGTAGGACAAAAAAATTCTACCTTGCCTCTTTCAGCTTTTGGTAGCCCCAGGCATCCCTTGGCTTATGCATGACATTCATTTTGTCTTTTCACATTGTTTTCTTTCTGTGCATGATCTCTGCAAATCCAAATTTCCCCTTTTTGTAACTATACCAATTTGGTTTAGGGCTCCCCCAATAACCTCATCTTAACTTGATAATATTCAAAGACCTTATGACTAAATAAGGTCACATTCAAAAGTACTTGAAATTAGGACTTTAACATCTTTTGGGATCACACAATTCCACACATTGAAAAAAAAAAATTAGCAATAAACTTAATGCAAAAGAGTGTACATAAGTGGCAATATATCATTTAAATCATGGTATTTTAGGACCTTCTTCACACATGGGCCCTCAAAAATATAGAGTTACTATTATCATCACCCTTTGACTGATATATAAACATTGAGGTTTTGGCCAGTTAGCCTGCTCAAAGCCCCACATTTAGTAGATAGCTTATCTTCTTTGTGATTTCAAAATATGCATTTTAATTGCTACATTATATTCTTTTTTTTTTTTTTTTCTTGAGTTGGAGTCTCACTCTGTCACCCAGACTGGAGTGCAGTGGCCACTCCCGGCCACCGCAGCCTCGACCTGCTGGGCTCCGGCGATCCTTCCGCCTCAGCCATCTGAGTAACTGGAACTACAGGTGAGCGCTACCACGCCCGGCTAATTTTTTGATTTATTGTAGAGATGAGGTCTCGCCAAGTTGCCCAGGCAGGTCTCGAACCCGCGGGCTCAGACAATCCACTCACCTCAGCCCAACGCGCGAGGTTGCAGGCTGAGCCACTGAGCCCAGCGCTACATTATATTCTTAAGTCTTACCAAGATTATGTGCACATAGCTCAAGTTCACAGCCATGACTATGGCTGATCTGAAACTAAAATGCAGGAATTTGGATTCTCAAGTCAGCAAGTCATCTTTTCACAATT